>KN886775.1:10075-48393 GCA_000934455.1 Apostichopus parvimensis
CCCCCCGGGCGCCTCTAGTGAGAAAGACAGTCACACACATTAGTTTTATCCAGATACGACTGCCTCACCATACTCTGAAAAGTCCATTGTTAGGAGTCATTGGCTATTATTATATTATCGTACAGAGCTCACGCTGTATCTAATCACACAGTGTGTACATCTAACATCATACATCTGTCAATCGCGGTAATACGTCACGTGACTAAACGACTGCAGCTTCGGTATCTGGATACGTCAATGATCTGTTGTTCTGAAGGTCATTTTGACAAGTACTAAATCTGTCTCTTTTTTATTATAATGTTAGCCACACGATGTTTGGAAGAAAACGATACTAACTAAACATCTTAAACGATTTCATTTTAAAGCCTATATATAGCAAAACGTTGCGTTTAGGGACCACACTTTATCTATCGTCTAACATTCTTATTTCCGGGTAAGAACCCCAATGCCCTACAAAGGCTTGAATGACCCCAGGGCAACATACCCTCCATAATAAAATAATACTCTGGCCCTCCTATCAAGGTCCATGTCTCTACTCTAATCAGTCGGAGAAACTTATCAAATATTATTTACTAGCACAACCTTCTTTAAGACCTAATTTATGAAAACATAAATTAGTCTAAACATACCTCAGAATGCATAATTTGGCTTCTATTTTGTTTTTTGTTTTATTCTGGGGTGAGGTGGGGGCACCCCTAGACCACTAATTATGGGAGTAGCTTCAGTGATCCTACGGCAGCACCCACTCAGTTATACAAATGTTTCATTCACACCTGGCCCTGCCATAAACATTTAAGTCACTACCTAAATCATTCGGAAGATAATTATCATTTTACACCGTACCCGGTCACCCACTTTTTAAAATCATCCGCACGACATTGGGTTTCGTGATTAAATGATGGCATGTTGTAATTAGTTTATAAAATGTTAACAAAGAATAGAACCTTGTATCATTACGTAAAGTTTAGCAATTAACATTAATTTCTGCTTCAGTTGATGTTTATTTTTCATTAAATGTTCAATCATTGTGGTCTGAGCTTATTCATGTTGTGTCGTAATTTTGTAGTGAAGATAGTTAACATATGAACATTGTGTGTAAATGAGAAATCCAAATAACAGAGACATACGCGTCTCACAACAACTTACGATTGGCCTATTAAGAACGCGAAACAAAAAAAGTTAAATAACTTTAGGGGAACATAGGATTTTGTGTTACTTTATAGGTTCTGCTTTATGCATTGTTTTACACATGTAATTGAAGATATAAAAGCGCGCTAGGGTATTATGATGGAAGCCGTAGCCTATGTATTCTGACGGGAATCCATATGGGGAGTTTAGATGTAAATGAATTGTTAGGTTGTGTTGTTATTATTTGTTAACATGTCAAAAAGGGACCTACTGGGCGGAACTGAGCTGAGTGGGTGGACCGTATACTGGGGATTTCCCCCCTCCCCTAGTTCGCCTCTTAAAAATAGCCCTATATATATATATATATGTATATTCACAGTGCCTCAATATTCTTAGTTAATACATTGGAGGACTGATACAGAAATAACAATGAAACTGATAGGCCTACATAAAACAATAGACTTAATAAATATATTTATGATGCGTAGTTTCACATCAGACTACTACCCTGTTCACGCAGTTAAGATGTTAGGAGATAAATACGTTCATTGTTATTCTATTAAAGATTGTTGAAACTAAAAAAAAACGCACGGTCATCGCATACGCGATCATGCATATACGTGATGAGAGGTTAAACTAAACCTTGTTTTTTTTTTCTTTCTGTATACGCCATTCCTATACGTGCCTAGAATATTGAGGTTGTAGGCTACACTGCTGACTAATGAAATCACAAGAAATGATATGAAGACTTCGCTGAAAAGTAATTGAAATAGCGCATATCACATGTACAGATGTCCACATTATCATAGGATAGGTCTACTTTCATTTTGGTAGTGAAAACTCTCAGCGGGGGGAGTTGATGAGGAGAGGCTGGTTTGGCCCCGTTTTAATTTAAAAGAAATTATTAAAAACAAGCCGGCACTTTCAGTTACTGATAAACAAACATCAACACTTCAGAGCTTATCTTTGCATCATGTACTGTTTTAACATTTTCTTCCGCCAAGTAGAGTTGAATAATATGTTTGATTATACACGGACGGGATTAGTCTTTTAAACTGCATAGCACGGTGAGGTATCTGAGCACTAAACGAAACAAAGGAACGAGTGGTAATAGGGGGAGGGGTAGGAGAGATGGGGAGGTATACTCGAAGTGAAAAGAATAAAACAGAGCTTTTAAAGTGAAATAGTACGATGAGGTATATGTGCACTCAACGAAAAGAACTAACGATTGGTAGTTGGGGTTGAGGGGTGGGGGTTGGGGTTAGGAGGAGGTTTAAACGAGGTAGAAAGAATGAAACAGCTTTTAAAAGTGCAACTCATGGTGCGGTATCTGAGAACTCAACGAGAAAAACAACGTTTGGTAGTGGGTGAGGGCGAGGGAGGTAGAAACGAGGTGGACAGAATGAAACAGAGCTTTTAATAGTTAGCACGGTGTGGTATCTGAGAACTAAATAAAAATCTAACGATCGGTAGTTGGGGTGAGGGTGGGGGGGGGGGTAGAAACGACCGGAAAGGTTGTGACATATATGCTCATTTAGAGAACATTACATTTGCACATTTAACTTGCCACATAAAACATACCGTGTTTTTTTTAACTATTATCAGGAGATAAACCATCGCGTCTTCAATTTTGTTTAAATGCTATTTAGGTCAGTCCGAATAACACTTACAACAACATTTAACTTTGATGACACATTTTATGTAAGCTGACAATATTGCGGAAAGTAATGTTAATTTGCGATGTTACCTATAAATCTGAAAACAAAATAATACTCGACCTTTTTCATGTGTATGTCTTAACGAGATATTGATAATGTAATGAAGTTACATATTTACTTGTTTGTTTTCTTATTCGTGGGTCTGTTTCTGCGTTATGCGATTAACTAAATTCGCAGCAACTTACAGTTACATGGAAACGAAATAAGAAATGAAAAACTGATGTGATCAGTTTTCTATGACTAGTAATCGAAACTCCTTGGGTTTTAGAAGAATATATCACCGACACTTTCAATATTATACACCCCAGCTACTACCCCCCCCCCCCTCCTTTGAAGCGCCCTTGATAAGCCGGACATTCCTTCATGTTGATATCATGTTGATAATGGTCGGTTAATTTCAATAATTGATGAACAAATATATGCATGGATAACGTAAGAGCTTATCATTGCATGATTTAAATTTGTAAATTTTCTTCCTTCAGATAGACTTGCAAAACATGTCAGGTTACATCTGTGACATCTGTCTGTTTGGACAGGAATAGTGTGGTGCCGTTTATGAGCACCCGACAATGAACGGAACGGGCTGGGTGGGAAAGAAGGGACGGGTGGGGGTTAGGCGAGTTGAAAAGAATGAAACACAGCCGTACTTCAACTTGTATATTCACTGCTGCCCCACTGTAATAATTTATCAACGGTTTCCGATTGAGGGCTTGACGTCATAATCAAACCTGTTTTGAGACTTTTGGATTTGGAGTTAAACATTTTAGCCTTAAAGAAAAAAGCTTCCATCATAGCGCTTTAGTTGTTCCCAAACTTTTCCGTAGCCGGTTGTGTTCCTGATCCTTCCAAAGAACTTTACTGATGTGTGAGATTGTATAACAGAGGAAGGAACAACAATTGATCTATTGCGTTCTATGGGTTAATCTTTATACTGCAGTATCCAAGATAGTAACAATTAAAGAAGGATGTAATGGCAAATGACTGATTCTATTTCTTTCTCTAATTATAGGCTCGGTGACTGTCTGCTGCCCTCATCCATACCCGTCGGACCATCTCTATCCACACTGAAATCTCGGGGAGTGAAAGGTAAAGTTCTTATTTATTAATCGATTAATGACTATTTCATATGTCATGTTGTCTACAGTTCAAACCACTCCCGTAGTCGACATTTGATTGGGTTTTAGTTTCCATCAAACTGAGGGCGCCATATCACCGGGCGTCATTGCCCGTTGCAGTAAACATGGACAGATATTCATGAGCCAGAAAATTTGGGAGATATAGTTTATTTGTTGATGTTGTATAATACACGGTATAGTGTACTTTGCAACAAGTTGAGTAAATTGGTTTTCTTGATAAAGTCAATCTGCTGCTTTAAAGACTGTCATAAGCCATCACGATCCTACATTATTTAAAAACATACATATAACTGTGTACTGAGCCCATCTTACAGAAACCAATACTAGAATAAAATAAAGACAGGCTTTCTGGTTGCGTTCGTCATTAGAAATAGCAATAAATACAGTATCGTATAAGAAGCGATTTAAACATAAGGAGACGGAAAGGGATTTGGTTGGCATGTCTTAGTGTTTTCTTCGGTACTATGGTGGCTCAAGTGGGACACTATAAATGTTGCTTTTTTATAACCGAAAATTCAGAATCTCAATCTCAAATTTCGGGTAATTTTCTCTAATTGCCAACTATTTAAAATAAAGTAGCATCGATGAAATGTCGACTTCTTTCACAACAAGTCGACTAACTCCTCGAAATTTTGACGATGTTTGTCGGAAAGTTTTGTTTATTATGACCGTAAATACGTTTTTAATTGATGTTTATAACTGAAATTGTTAAATTGATGACAAAAGTTCCTTTTAGACTCATCTATTCAAATTTCACTTCTTTGTCAGACTGGTAGATTCTGTCAAAAAGTTGAGAAAAGTCGAAACACGACGGATGAAGAAACGTATGGAAATGAACTCGCACCATTACAGAGTTGCGACTAATGATCCAACTGTATGATCTAGCACTGCCTTGTAATGCATCCTTTAGTTAAGCATACAACTAAGGGCAGAAGATTAATTCTGTAACCCCACACTGTAAAAACACTTGGGTCATTTTTTGACCCAAATTTGACCCAGCAACTTAGTGGAATCTCCACCAGCCCAGGTTTGGGTCAATTTGACCAAGGATCTGTGTCATTTGACATCTGACCTATAACTGGGTTATTTTGACCCATATGCTACTTTGACCCATATGCTACTTTGACCCAGCTTTTGACCCAGTGGTTAGTGCGATCTCCACCAGCCCAGCAGATTGGGTCAAAAAAATTGACCACATAAATGGGTCAAAGCTGAATTTACATTTGCAGTTGCAGGAAGTCTATAAAAGAAATGACATAAGACTTCAATTCCTAAAGATCAATTAATTTATTCAAATCACAAAGTGGTGTTACAATGAAAGCATGCAATTTCTTCTATTTCACAGATAATTATCGATATTCGTTTTGTTTTATTGCAGCTAGAACATTTGTAACAGTAAAAATCAGAGTAATGTGATACCCATAAAACTAAACAAACAATGAACACAAGAACATAGGCTACTGTACCAATTGAGAATCATTGGAAATTAATCAATGTTCCTTAAAATCTCGACATACTTAACTAAAAAAACTGATCATTTATTCATGTGCACAAACTTTAGTTCACTGAGGAATATGTTCTGTACTACTTGAAGGACTATAATTGTTGATCTCACAGCTAGGTTTGTAATATTAAGTTAATCAAGACTGGAGCATGCACTCACTCTCTACTTGTATCCTTAGTCACTGTAGTAATTTGATTATTAGCTAGCATTTCTAATTGTTTTTAAAGAAAATAAATACACAACATTCCATAGTTATCAATTGTATAAAATGTTAGCTATACAAAGAAGACATGTAGTTTTAATTGTGCACCAGTACATCAATGGTGGCTGTAAGAAATCAAATATTTTGGGAAGCTCAATGTTTGGTGGGGGCTTTGTCATGGCCAAAAGTCAAAGACATGTATCAAACATATTTTGCAGTGGGTTGGTGGGGCAAGACAAACCCTATGGCCAGCTGCCACTTAATAAAATCTTGCAAGCATATCCCAAAGGTGATAATTTCCTCAGTAGTTCTTGTACCAAAACAGCATTAGATTTGAATGAGGCAAAGCTGTTTATAACAAACAGTACAACACTTATAATCACTGAAAAGTCACCAATAAATGGAAACACTGTGAATAAATATTTTTGCACCACCAATATGTTACACTATGTATTAAATTTTCAGTTGCTCATGCAAAAAATGTACATCAGTCATGCTTTTGGCTAGTTGTGCATGTATGATGTATGGAAGAATGCTAGTTTTGCACCACTGTTTGTGAGGCAGTTCTGCTTCTTTAGTCCCTCCAAACTTAACAATAACAAATACCAAATGAAATTTAAACCTTGTTCAAGGTAATATAACATGCAAACATAAATAGCAAACAACTTTGTCACATTATGTAAATAAAAAAAAACTCATGTAATCATCCCATCATGTTAATGACCATCAACTAAGTGTTGCACTAATGTTGCACTGCCCAAGGTTTACAGGAAATATGTTCATATCCCTTATATGTTTTTTGAGAAAACTATACGATAAAAGGTTACAATGTATATAAAACCAAAGAAATCATAACACTACTTTTGACAAGGTTGTTTACGTACCTTTTTTTCTCTTACTGACTACTTAAAAAAGCACGTAGGCTTCTTACTGAAGGGGATGTCGAAACCTTTCCTTTCCCTTCACTTAGCTTAAAGAGGAATTTCTGTATGAATTCCCAGGTTGTTTGACACTGGCAGGGGTAGGCTATGTCAAACACGTAAAATGATTTGAAACAAATATCAAAAGCTGCAATCAAATCTGTTGCTGGCAGAGCAACCCCTTCGATGATCACAAATAGACTGAGTCGGATTCCTTCTATCACCAAATGCAAGGACGAATGGCTGCTTTCGAGTTCTATCTTGCTTAAGCTCATCTTCAATGAATTGAGGAAGATTGGTCCCAACCTTTGGAAGAAAGAAAAGAAATTGCTGCTTTCAATGCACACTTAATTCTGTTGTCACTAATTTAAATAATTAGCAAATCTTTTCACTTGAATCATTACCATAGCAGATTTAAGATTCATGTGAACATGAACTACAGAGTCCAATGGTGAACAGTAGGAAAGATGATGGATGGTCCCTTGCAACATAATAGAACTTTGCAGACTTGGGTCTGTCACAACAATCATACTAAAGAACTTACAACCTGCATCAGAGCACACACAATATAGTATACTGAAAATGGGGTAATTCTTGGCTTTAGCAGATAAACTAGGAAACTGTACAGCCTACCTATGGAAAGTGGATTGATTTCCTGATTGTATATCTCTTCTATACATTTTCAAACGAAGGGTTGGGGCATGGTCTGGAAAGCAGTTAATCACAGCTGAAATCTTGTAGTTATTTACTTGTGCAAGGTTTCACACTTACGAACATACCAACTTCCATGACTTTTCCATGATTCCTATGTTTCATTTTCATTACTCTTTATGTTAGTGAAAATATGTTTATCGTTTTTTATGCATTAATTTTAAACTTAAACAATAGAACTAATGAAATAACACACACTGTGTTATACAGCATGATACCCCCATTCTTAAATTCTTAAACTTTTTCAGGACCATGTCCATATATGATATGAAGTAAACAAGAAAGCCAAGGTATGATTTTGCTTCCCTGCATGAATTAGCAAATAAAATATTGTGATACACTAATCAACATATCATCTGAGATGTAATATTACATATTATTGACTATTGCAGCTTTATTTATAGTTAGCCTGATTTAAATGATCTCAGTTAGTGTTTGCCACTTTGTTACACGATCAGAGTGAATTGCTTAACTCAGTCGTTGTGGTCTGAGTACCCCAATTATTCAGTTTGTATTTTTTTTTAAATTTGGAATGTAGGTAACAATGTCTTGCAAGTTAATAAACCAGAGAACCATTTGCCATATCCATTTGTTACTGAGATCATAATTAAATCATTGATATATGTGCTTGTGTTTACCTTCTTGAAAGCCACTTATGCCAAGTTTCTTCTGCCATTCGGTATTCTGATAGTTAGCATAGTTTATAACTTTTTTACAAAGTGAGCTAGTCCAGGCTACCTTCAATGAAATTGGTGAGAACTGGAGTAAGGAATCCTGCCCAATCTGAAATGTAGAAACAAACAATTGAAAATCTTTTAGCACCTTATAGGTTTTGGATGGAATTACTTACAGAATAAGTGTTACATAGTGCAAAGTGTGATCAGACAGAACATCACTAGATGCGGGACATGGCAATGCAACAACATACAATCATAGCATATAAATCATAACACTAATTTACAATCAGAGAGTTATACATGACTGCCCACTCACATACATGTTCATAGATGTGCGCATCCACCTTCCCTATATAATAACAATATATTCCCCCCTATTAAATTACAACATAAACTTGGGCCAACTCTGTTACAGGCACTTTTCCCAGTATTAATTTCATGTTGTCTGTGCTTGTCAAATTATTAGTATCAGGTTTTTTAGCTAAACATTACAAATTCATAAGTAGCCATGACCTCACTATTGAAAGTCATGAGTGTCCCAGTATATAAGGTTTATATACAAATTGAATATTGTGGTAGACTGAGGGTAAACAAGTGGGACCCCCAGCAACTTAGATGCATTTGATTGACAACCCAACACTTTGAGGGGATAATTAACTGGAATATCAGATACATGATCTCAGAGGAGCAGGAAAGTGGTACTTATTTCAGTCATATCATTCCTGGTGTATCCAGCAGCCTTGGATATTCCGTAATAAATTGGCTGAGACTTGCATCGGACCTGTTCTGTCCAAGCCATGCTGCTCTGTAAGCCTGAATGAGTCTCATGTATTCCTTTACTTGGTCATTTGGACTGTGGTTATACTTCAGCCATTCAATCATTTTCAAAGTCTCTTCATCATCTAACAGAGGTTAAACAAAATGAAAACAGAATGCGAAAAGGCTTAGTGATTCCCTGTCCATAGTAAAAGAAAGTGTACTTTAATTTCAACAACATGAGAAGCAACATTGAATAAAAGATTTTCCAACTTATCCTTTAGCTGACCAGAAGTGGCCAGTGGTGCAATGGATTTGCATTGATTGATGGATGCCTACATTGTTCAGGTTTGCTGACCTTTGAATACTATGAAAAACAATAGGGATCCTCAACCAGACCTGTCAACTTGTCTTGCTAAAATAAAGGCGATTTAGAACTACCTGTCTTATCGTGCATACGAAAGCTGAATTGAGATTGGATTAAACACCGGGAGTTTCCTAATTCATCCTGTGAGATAGGCTGGAAAAACGGGAGCCTCCCAGTAAAACCGGGAGAGTTGACAGGTCTGCTCTATTCACCCGAGGGGTACCAATGTACTAAGTTTGAGTGTCAAATAACTATAACTTCTTGAGGTCATGTTTACAAGCTTTTCATACATTAACCTCTCTTGACTTCAAATGACCTTTGACCTCCATGAAATTCAATAGGGATCATCTACTTACCAAGGGCTACCTACATACTGAGATTGAAGTTCCAAATGACTTAAACTCCTTTAAATATTGTGTTCAGTTACAAGGTTTTCAGACTATTACCTCTGTTGACCTCAAATGACCTTGGACCTCCATGAAAAAATAGAGGGATCATCTACTCACAAAGGGCTACCTACATACTTAGTTTAAGGTTCAAGCAACTTAACTTGGCACCAGACTGTTATAAGTGAAAAATCGTTATGACATTTTATGCGATTTTATTACATACCAGTAGGAATGACTGGGGCTGTAGGAGTATCAGTTACTTAGCCTACACAGTTAAAAGAAATTGACCCATATCCCTTACTGAGTATATTGTATGTAGACTGTTCAAGATAATGGTATTAGTACCTTTTGGATCTGTTTTTATGTTGAACTTTACAGGTGTAGGCTTCTTTACTTCTTTCGGTGTTGCTTCTTGTTTCTCAAAGGCACGGGATCGTTTTCGGACATTGCGCAATCTTTCCTCAAGATAGCCTGTAGCAGGATGTTTCCCATGGGCTTTGGTAGATAAAAATAGGACATATATAGTTAACTTCAATTGTTCAATTACACAGACTATAGTCTTGGCAAAGACTGTTTGTTGGAGTATATCATATTTTACTGCAGTGGCATAACCAGTGGGGCAAGAGCCCCCAATTGGGCACCCCCCCCCAATTTAATTTAAGCCGGATGCCAACTTTTGGTATTACATCTTTCACAGAATGTTTGTCTAATAATCTAAAGCTGTCCTCATCTATGGCATTTTCTATGGAAATAAAAAAGTTAATATTTTTTATTAGTTTTTCAATTTTAAATGCTCATATGAAACTAGAAAGCAAGGGGAAATACAGATAATAATTAAACTTGTAACAATGAATCAATACATCAATTGAAAGAAAACGAGATAGAGGTTCTTTTGGCATTGTCAATTTGTGGCTTAATAGTATATTTAAAGAAATATTTCAGTTTGGAATATTAAGTGCACGAAATTTGGGTTGTACCATGCTACTACTAGCCTAGGCTATCTTCACATAGACTAGCTATGTCTAGATAATTAGTTTACTTCTGTTGAAACTGTACTAGCCTATACCAAAGAATATTTGCCTAGATGCTAGTTGCTACGTCAATATGATATAATATAAAGTTCTGAAGTTGTTACAAAATGGCCTATATAGCTAAGGGCAGGCCTATGTTAGTTTGTAACCTAACTTAGTTTCAAACTTACTGGTAGGGCCTATAATCCTAACTTAGCATGGGGCCTACGTACCTATTTTGACTTGAAATGTAAGTTTGAGTTGACCATATCACTGACACAGCCATCGAAGACCATGCAACCTCATTTTTTAGCAATAACGTCTTACCCTTATAGTTATATTTGGTAGGCTATATAACTTAAAGTTATAACGTTATTTAGAGCATTTTCTAATGCAAGTCTATCCTATTATATGCTATTTTTAAGAATAGATAGTCTTAGCCTATAAGTTAATCTTACGTAGTGAAGTTAGGCCTATGCTTCATCAAAGACCAAACGTTACTAGTCGTTCAAGTTCGGCCTAACAATAGTTCGGCCTAACAATTGTATGCTTTATAGAAGACTTCCTTTCACATTGTATATTTGCACGTGAAAAAAACAAAATAAATCAAATCAAATCAAATCAAATAGTAACATTATACTAGTCTTAGCCTCTAACGCTATGTTTAGTTAAACTTACGTAGTGAGGTTAGGCCTATGCTTCATCAATGACCAAACGTTAGGTCTAACATTACAGCTATCTACGTATCACTATCAGTATCACTATCAGGGTAATTATGGGCTTGTCTGAACCACGGCGCTCGCAGCACAAATAACATGTTACTTAGGCCTAGCCTATCATCATATCTACAATGGCATACTATAATATAGTATTTAACTAATTAACGTTGCGAGCGCCTGCGGCCTGAACTAGTCAGCATACTTTGGCGTATATTTACCTTTGAATATTGGTATTAACATTGGCAAACCCCAGTCATCAAGGATGGACCTAACAAACGTGTCCATTTTCAGAGCCTATCAAAGTTTTTGATTCAACTAAGACAGCCTTCTTGGTCCTGAATTTACGTATGATTTGTAGATTTGGGTGACGGTGTTCAGCTGTAGTCTGCGAGAGGCGGCATGCAAAAACGCTGATAGTGGTCACATGACATAACTTATCCAATGAGAAAAGTCTTTGAGAGTGACCCAGTGCAAAAAGTCAAACTTTCATCGAGCTATTTCACAATTTCAAACAATCTTGCGTAATAACTCAACTAATAAGACCCATTTCTGGGTACAGTATGGCTGACTCAGCAGATGGGTCACACAAAATGACCCAGGTGTTTTTACAGTGCATCGTGAGAAACATATCTTGAAAAGTGTTGGTACCCGCCCTTTGACCTGGTATTGTGCTATGGATTCACGGTTATGAAAGCGTTGAAAATACTGACAAACACTATTAGATGGTTTCCAAAGTAAACAAAATGACACATGTATTGCAACATCGTTAAAACTTTAACACTCGCAGACTCATCACATTGTCGCGTGTTTGTGAAATAAGTAAATGTCTAAAATATATGCTTTTCCCAAAAATTAAGATCTCTCCTGCATGGCAAAATAAAGTACTTTATGTTTATATACCTGCTGCGTCGCAGTGTGAGATAAATGTGCTTCGTGTTCATTACGGCCGATGTCCAAGGTATATGTACAATGACGTTCAAGGTTTGAGATTTGACGGAATGGTATTCACTCGCTTTTCTAGACAACTATTTAATAAAGGTCAAATATTGCAGAGGAAAACAAAATCAAATGTGTGATGATCTTATCGTGTAACATTGAATAGATTTATAGTTTATTTAAAATTTCATTGTAGCTACGTGCTAACCAGGTACTGTAACGGAAATGGGATTAATTGGGACCATCTATATATTTTTGTTGGTATAACATGAATGCTCGGGTGTAGCTCACCTACACTATGTCTGACTTCACCATGCTCCCCAAAATCACTATTCTAAAGAACATGTGACACCATGACAACCCGAAATATGTCAGCGAACAGAAAGAAAATGCATCCCTAGAGACAAATAAAGATCTTAGTAAAACGTGATATGGTTGTTTCTATGGTGTATTGTTCAAAATATTTCATTCACTAATACATCATTGATATTATTTTATTCGTTAAAGCATAAATACTGTTTATTAATCTTATTTGTTTCAACAGTTTTCTGGATTCCTGATTCTGATAAGTTTGATGAACGGTATAAGCTTGATCTTGACTCTGGTCGTTGGGAAGTAAGTAATCATTACATCTCCTGTATAATAATTATGTCATCATATTTGTTGTAATAACATATCGATATTGTAATTACTAGCAAGATTATGATAACAGTATCCCCAGACATTTGTAATTCAGCGCACGTCACTGTATTGAACACAGCATGGCTTAGTCAAAGTAACCAACAGAAAGTGACGTCATCCGATGATCTAACTATAACTGTGATATATCAATAACTAAAGTTTAGGAAGAGTTGTACATTTACAGAACCAAATAAATGAGCAACACAGAACAATAATATTTACAAGCGTCATGTTTGTTCGAACGTTTTCGAAGATATCTCATCTTCCTCCTCAGGTATAGTAAGGCTTTAAATTATATAGTTCCATAGGCTGTAGCCATTTCGTGATAACATGGATATGATTAACCATGTTGATACATGTAGCAAAGTTTAAAATACATTGAGTAGGTAGGAGGATCCATGTTGGAATAGCTGACTATTTAAAACTGGTTTCAGTTTTTTTATGTAGAGAGCTTCCTTGATTTTAATCTCAAAGTCTGAGTTGCCAGTTGCTATAACATGAAAATTGTTTATGCTGCTTTCGGTCTTACAATCTCTGCACTGGTTTATATGTTCAAAGATGGCAGATTTCCCAGAAAGATGCTCCTTGACTCTCATTGCTAAATGCCTCTTGGTCTTACCAATGTAAGCCTGAATCCTGTCACAAGAACCTTCGAATGAATAAATGACATTAGCTCTGAGTGTCATAGGAGTCATATCCTTCAGGGAAAAATAATTGCCAACTCTGAAAGTTTTGAATACAACAAAGCACTTCTTATTGATGCGTTTAAGATGATTACTTAGAGACTTTTTGAAAATCAGTGATGGGTGTCCAATGAATGGAATACTTATAATGTATTTAGTATCATCATCCTCTTCATCTTGATTAGCCTCTTTTGGACCAAGCTTCTTAAAAAGGAATTTGTTGACACAATCATCGAAAATCTTATTAGAATAGCCATTATCAGAGAAAATCTTCTTTAATTTGGATAATTCTTCATGGAATAGAGACCAATTGCTACAAACAACAAAAGCACGATTAAGAAAGCAATATATTAGTCCTGTCTTCCATGCCCAAGGGCAAACTGCATTGAAGTTTAGAATGACATTTGTATTTTAGACTGGATATTTTTTTTTAGAATATATAGAATAGTTTAACATTGTTGTCATAAACTGCGTTGTCTCCTCACAGAACCTGTAGTATGAGTGAAGATTTTAGTTAAAGGTTATCATGTTTGTAACATTTTCAAAAACGGACCCATGTTTACCTTGAACGACTTATCACCTCCAGCCGAAACAAAGGGGATTATCTACTAACAAAGAGCTACCTGAACAGCAACTGCAAGCAAAGTTACAGTACTTTTGAGATATAGTGTTAACAAGGTATTCAGTCTTTGAAGTCTGTTGAAGTCAAATGACCTTTTAAACACCATGAAAAACAATAGGAATCATTTACTGACCGCAGGCTACCATTATAGTACTGTACGTAGTCAATCAACTTTTACTTCTTGAGATATAATGTTTACAAAGTTTTTTATTACTTGAGCCTGTTGACCTCATATGACCTTTGACCTCCATGATAAACAATAGGGTTCATCCTCTCACCATGGGCTACCTGCATACTATGAAGTTTTAAGTTCAAGAAACTTCTACTTCTTAAGATATTATGCTTACGAGCCAAGGCATTACATACACACATGCATAAAATCATAATCGCATAGATTCCTTCTAATTCAGCAAGGAATGAAGACAGCTGTTAACAAAGTTATAGCTTTTATATATATTACCACTCTGAAGATCTTCAACTCTACCAGCAAGGAGCAGAAGGGCAGAAGATAGCGGTTCTCCCTGTAACAATTATCCAATTGCAAAGCAGATGCTTCCCAAGAGTATCCTTGCGCTTCACTAGTGTCCGCAAATGCATGTTACGGTCATGTTTGAATCATGTGGGATATGCTTCATCAGTGTAAACATATGCAAACTTGTCACATGGATCTTTAGTGTGAATAACGACACTTGAAAAGAAAGAGAAGAATGAATGTCACGGCTGTATTGCTGGGACATGTGGGTTCGCAGATTTCCTTATAAATACTGGGGTGTTTACCACAATCAACAAAACACAAAAACACGCTGTCAAAGTTAGTGAACAATTATTATTACACGTCTTATTGCACTTATTTTAACATCAAACTACTTAACACCAAAACAAATTAATTAACTTAGAATTAAATATTGAATATCATTTGCCCGTTACGTTATATTGCACCCTCTATTATATTGCCCCTCTTGTTTCAGCTTACTATCCCCTTGCAACGTTAAACCATAATGTTCATACTATCCGTAGTTCAAAGTGGGTAAAAACGTCGCGTGTATATTTCAGGGTCCGCCAGTATATGGGGCCACGTTCAAGTATGTTCCTGGTAGTTCGTCGGGCCAGACAGGAATCCCGGATTAGCTGCCTATAAGTTTCAATGTAATAAATCAGGTACTGGTTGCATTCAACTAACAAAATCATAAACGTTTCCTAATTTATTAACATAGATAATATTTAGCAAGTCCATACGGTAACTTCCAATTAATAGCAAGGCATCACTTCGATTGTAATTGCTTCAGTTGTGATATACTAATATGTTAAAGTCTTTACTTAATGCATTCCACTACTCCGTGTAATATGTTTCATTCACGTCTGTAGGACGGTCATGTAACTATACTTCTAGTAGTGTTCAAAATCGGCATAATATAACAGTAACATATACATTTTAAATTAAGGAATGAAATCTTACCATACAAGATGGCTAACGGTGTCCAGGACACAGGCGTTGGGCTGGTTTCCAAGAAGGATGCTCCAAGTCTTAAATATGTTTATTATGTGATTTACCAAGGTTGCGGTGTAATTTTAAAAAGTTCCCACTGCTTCCCCTATGACAGACGCCACGTGCTCTTGTCTTTAGCTTTGGAAGGTGGTCAAACTAATATTATAATACTTCGCCCTAGGCGTTATACACGGCCTGAACCTTATAACTTTCTGCGTACAATTTTGATACCAGTTCTGGATCTCAACCCCGAATGCTATTACACAATATACTTATATACCTCGAAACACAGGTGTATAAACAATACCCTACCAAGTTGGACTTATTTTGTTCCTATTGTATAGCTAACTATCTGACTCATTATAACTTGTGACGTTTGGAAGTTTTGGAATTTTACTTAATTGGCAACGTGCCAATAGGGACTATACCTGTAAATTGACCTATTAAACTTCGGCTAGATATATGCTAATTTAGCCTATGAACCAACAAAAGATACGGAAAACAAAATAGACCATTTAGATTGCGGCTACTTCCAACTATTAAATGTTTACTGTGACAATGAATATACCACTGCATTTACATGTATGATAAAGAGGTTGTCAATAATGTAGGCTTGTTTTTTGCTATTAAAATTAAGTTTGATAAAGTACCTACTATGTGCTTTAACAACAACAAAAAACAGTCACATACTATTTTATCAGAACAACAAAATAAAGAACAGCATTGATTTGACCTGAAGCAAAACAATAGGAACACTAGATTTCTTGTAACCTTAGTTTTTCATCCTTATACTATATTTATCAAGATTTCATTAGGCTTCTGTGATGAAGGAAACTGAAATATTGAAATCCCTGTTCCATGGAAGGATGAGCTTACAGTGCGTGATGTGGGATTGTGATCCAAGTTATCCAGGGCCGCAACTGTGAAAATGTTCTGACGTAAATTTGTAGGACAGACTATATCTGCATTGTTCCTTGTTTGATCTGCAACTGCCTGTGCAAAGCTTACTTCAATGGTGAGGACTTTCTAATATGACACGCTCAGAGCATATTTGTGTAGTAGTTGTACCAACTTCTTGCTTCTTGTTTGGGAATGCAATTTGAGGAACACTGCAAGTGGAGGCTCACAATTCAAGGTCGCAGACAGAGAAGCCATATTTAGCATAGTCACCTGACTCACAGAGAGGATCGTCCTGGAATTATCTTGTTCTGGCGATGATTTGGGTCCTGCGAGGAGTTGTGGAACAGATGATTCTTCGCAACCAGAGGGAAATGAACCATCAAACCTGAATGCAGTTTCATGATCCAAAACAGCTTTACGGAGAATCGAAGCTGCCATTAGTAATGTACGTGCTTCCTCATCTGGTGTTTGAGTTGCATCTGATTCGGAAAGAGTTTTCTTTAGGCGTGTGCGGTTCACGGTCTTCTGGATACCATGTTGTTCTAATCTCTCCGTCATCATATCTGTCAGATCTGGTAATGCAAAATTTCTACGACCTCCAGCGACTTATTCCTTAATGAATTGGAGCAATTAATTTACTGTTGTAGCCTCAAGGTTTTCGCTAGTCATTTCTTGTTTACAAATTGCGTAGTAACGTCGGGGGGGGGGGCGTGTGTAGCAATTCCGATGATACTTGGCTTCAATAGCGACCAGATCACATTCTGCCATGAGTGCCACGATACGCTCTTCTCCCAGTGTGACTGCATGTTGGTGTATTAGTTGGGTGAGTTCAACCTTCTGGAAAGAATGGTCTACTGCATTTTTTTCGTCACCACAGAAGAGACACAGATTACGATTAACAGCTGCACTAGTCCGCCGAGTTCTCTTTCTTGCAGGAGGCAATCCTTCATAATGACGTTTATTTGCATGATCTAGTGCTGATGCCCTGTACAGCTGACTGCATGATTTATGCCAGGATGCCTGATTCTTCAGCATGGGTTTTGCATCTGGAATTTCTATGCCTGGGTGGAGAGCAGCACCAATCGCCCTGAACTGACGTACAAGGTTTGTGATTTGTGTGTAGGCTCCCTCTCTTCGACCTGCGACTGGATTTGGAAGAGGACATACAAGCTCTTCCTCCGTTTGTTTTTTGCATAGAATGCACAGCTGCCATCTCCTTGTCCCAGCCATCTCAGAAACGATCTGGAAAGACAGCAAGGAACAATAGTATCAAATAACTGTCATATTTTACATAAAATTGTTGGGTTCATAAAGAGACAGAGTGTTTTTTTCCTAAATTGATCTGCACTGCAGTGAAAAACTCCCATTTCAACTTCACAGCCATCCATGATATCTGAAAACTGAAAAAAAAAGTGATCAACATAATAAAGGGGTTTCTTTGGTTTGATTTTGAGAAAAGGCAGACTATCCTTAGCTCGTTGACACAGCCCTAAACAAAAAACTGGAAAAAGATGGACAGGAGAGAGATAAAATAATACCCGATTTGCGTCATTACTTTTTGAATTTAACGTCTCATTGGTATGAATTATCATATAAAATATGCTCCAACCATATTTATTTAATTTCTTCAATTATGCTTGCATAAATACCTAGGTTAAGACACCAAGATCACCATTATATGTTCAAAAGGACAGAATTTAAGAGGAACAATGCGAAAAAAAACAGACCGAAATTGCAGCCAGTTTTGATTTTCAGCATACTCAAAACATCAATATTTCAACTCCAGTTTATTCCTCAGACATAATTAGATTAAACCCTTTATATTTACCCTGTGACGTATTTAGAGAGGGGCTAGGACACCATAGCCCCTACCCCCAATCTCCCAGTAATGAATTCTAAAACATCAAAATGATATACTATTTTTCTCGTGGACCCCACAGGACCTTTGCCTCAGTACCTCACCAGGGGCCCTTGACCACACACCTATAAGAAGTGGTGTTACTAGGATCGGGGTCCCAAATGGGTCTTTTGCGTGACAGGGGGCATGTTGGGTGACAGGGGGCCCGGCGGTGGGTATTAATAATATATTATTTGAAGAAACGCTAGTTACGACCCCCCCCTACTATTTAAAAAAAAACATTACGCAAAGCTAAAATAAAATAAAAGTCTCCAGAATTCCAGAATATAAATTAGAATTAATTCGATGGAAAATGCAAAATACTTTCGGCCAAAAGTTTGACACTTTCATAAGGGGGCCGGTGACACTGACTGCACCAAAGCCCTTATGCTTCTTGCTACGCCACTGCCAATAAACAAAGCTATAATAGTTACGGCGTCATAAAGTTTTTAGGAATATCTGACGTCAGGACACTTGCATGCCCCCCCCCTCATAAAAAAGTTCTGGCTACGCCATTGAAAATATATCTGCTTTGAAACTGTTGAAGCCTACTTCAAAAAAAGTGGTTGTGTTTTATTCCTATGGGACGTATTTCTGGCCCCATAATTCCGGTACCGCGGAAGGATCGCCCTCAACAGGGCCTTTGCCAGACTTGACTGACTGCGGGGAGGGGGGGGGGGAACAAAAACGCAACATTTTCCGAAGAGCAAAAAAAAAAGGTCACCATGTCAATCAAATTTTCATATTTTTTCGGAAACTAATTTTCTGAAGAGCTAAAAAAAAAAATGCCCACCACATTTAACTGGGGGATCTTCATATTTTTCGGAAGCAGAATTTTCTGAAAAAGCAAAAAGAAAAAAAAGGGTCACCGAATCAAACAGTTCCCTGTGGCAACGGCCTTGGCCCCCAGGATATCACCGGGTCCTTCCAGGATTTTCTGGGGCGATTCTCTGTTCCCGTCATTCTGTTACCGATGGAGTATTATGGTCCATTTTTTTTTGGAATTATGAGCTTTTTCCAGGAAAAATTGTAATTCACGATTTTCGATGGCGGCCAATTTATTAAATTAATTAAATTATTTAATTAATAGGCCAAAAAAAATCTGAGTGCTTGACACTCGAACCAAAATTGTTTTATAGACCCTGACTTTCAAATTAGTAGTGAAAACGAAACTTTTGCATCAAGTTGAAATGACTGAGTGTCGGGGCCCCCCCACTATAAGTACAGTATCTCTCAGAGACCAAATCTCCAAGATTTCTGTCACCAGAGTGGTGGCAAAAAAACCCACAATATTTTGAGGGTTTATACTACATGATTAATTATAAGTGATGGTACCATTTTGCTATATCTAAATAATTGTTATGTGTCCCCAACCAAAACAACAATTTTGTCTCCCCTCCCGCCTGTCCCTCCCCTAAATCTTCAAGGGCAGACACCACCACTTTTTTTGCATGACTTAACAGCAAATTCATGATATTTGCATTTCGTTATACCCTTCAAACATGAAGCTGTGTTAAGTTTCCTTGTCTGCCCCGTTCCCCCCTTGTGCTGACTTAAAATGAACTTTGACCTTCATAAACCAATACTAGGTAACAAACTGACTGTGGCCTTTGTCTTAAACAAAGTTTAAAGTTTGAACAATTGTTACAGCTTGACATATGGTGATCCCAAGTTATTCATACTATTGTGTTTGCATTTGCTGTAACTACACACCATCTAGGCTTTTCCACATACATATCAAGTTGGCAATTCAAGCAAATTTTGCATCTTGAGATATCATGAATACAAGGTTTTCAACATTAGGCCTATGTTGATCCTATGACTTTTCTCTTCCATGAAAAACTATAGGTTTATTATCTTAGTTAAGGCTACTTACATAACCAATTATTAGTTCAAGCAAATTCTACTTTTTGAGAGAGATAACGTGTTAACAAGGAGCATCACTGACACACCCACACAAATAGAGGACTTAAAGGAATAGGTAGTCTATCTATTCTTTTGACCTATTCGAGGATTCAAAAAGAAAAGCAGATATTAACTTTTATTTCTAAATTAGTAACATATTTTGACTCACTTAACATGATTAAGATGAACTTCTTGCAATTGCCGGCATTCTCCATTTTCCTTTCAAGTTCTCGCTCTTTCTGCTACCTCTTTCAAGGACTGACAAGTACCACACCCAGTAAACTCAGTAGTCTAGAAAATTAACCGTGGAAACATTTTTCGCATTTAAAGTATAAGTTAGACTTCACACAATGCTTTAAAATTGAACGGCTTAACCTAATCAAGAAAAAGTTATGTAGTGATTAGTGAAAGAGTTTTGTTGTGTCAAAACGGAAAAATGTTGTTTTTATGACTATCCCTAGAAAATGCAATGGGCATGTTGGAATTTTTACTAATTGTAACTGAAGCTAAGCATTCTTAGGTACTGTAGAGAATTCCTTTAAATGAGTATAGGGTATTCAGAGTAACTATTGAGAAAAAGAACGAGTAAAGCTGTACAACATCTTCTCATGTTATTTATTAGACCAATTGATAGGGGTGTTTGGGAATAAGACCCGAATGTGTACAGTACTATGAACAGGTAGTAGCATTATGATACAAGACAATGGTAATCGCAAATCTGAACTAATAATGGTTAAATAAATTATTTGCATTATTTCTTTCGTCTTTTGAATAACTACTAATGTGTATAAAGCAGGATCTCGACGAAGCCAGAGGAAGGGAGGGGGGGGGCGTGTTCAAAGTAAATGTTGAGGTTCATCGTTTAATATTCAACAACCAGCAAATTAACTGTTGTTATCTTTATAATTATCTTAAAGCTGACGATAATATAATGCAACATCCGGGCCTTGTATTCTCGCATGGTCCCTATTGTTATTAGTACTCTTTCCATCAGAACCACTCAATATGGCTGTATGTTATGGTATAAGAAACACGCTGATGTGGTTGAGTCCAATTTTTCCTGCTTCCGAGCCGAGTCCGAGACTACTTGGTCAGAGGATGGTAGTGTCGAGTCCTTACAGTGTAATATAGAGTATATGAGTAACCCAAACCAAGTCCTAGTTCAGTCAGTATATAGGGACAAAGCAATGGCGAGCTCATACGGTTTTGCCTATACTAGTATAATAGACACACAGGGCGTATCGGGTACATAAACCTACTATAAATATTTCTAAATTTACAGGCCGTCGCTTTCTGGTCTTAATGATTTGTACTGCGGATGAACAAACTTCCAATTAAACATACACACACAGGGTAAATTTAGAAAGAAAAAAGTATGAAGAGTTTATTATATTTCCTAATTTTTTTTTCAATATTAACAGATCTACACTAGTATATTTGATGCTCCCTTTGTGTCTCTAATAGTTTGTGTTCACCAGACTGCATTTCCCAAACTTTCATGGATATCGTTACACGATTAACAAGACGATACAAACAGACTATCTAAGACAAAGGGAGGAGTTGGGTAACCAACATGCTGCTTTGTGGGCTAACCGAGATTTTGTTATTTTTTTCGACATTAAATTGATCCAACCATTAAGTTCTGAGTTATTTCTTTTAATACTGCCCTCATTTCCCTACACTTCATTTTCTCTGTTGTCAATGGCACCCATCTGATCATCTCAGTGAGAATTCATCATTATAACGTCACACTGTTTAATGACGAGTTTAAGACTAATTTAATCTTCCCTGTAAACTTGATGTTTGTATTTAAGTCCGTGCATCTTACAGTGACGCGTATGTCTCCTATATTGACTTTAGTGTGTTCAATGCAGATGTGCGTTTATCTGCCAGGAATAGTCTACTGCGATAATTGTGAAGATATATATCATACTATCATATACATTTTTGGCTCCGCATTATTATATGCTCCTAAAACACAACTTTATCATCTCATGACAATAACCTTTATGTTATTTTCAGGTCTGTGACTATGATGGCAATCTACCAGTGGAAGAGGTAAGAGATTCATTTTCCTGTTAATTAGTAAAGGTAATTTAGTAACAGGCAAGTGTCACGGCGGCGATCTCCGCTTGAGAAGGCCTAGTTATAATGAAATGAGACAGGACTTATATTCCAACGTAATTATTGATACGGAAAAAATGCCGGACTGGGTGATGACATTGGGTCAACGATACTAGGTGATACATATACTTGTGTTCAGTCGCTTAGTAGATTAATGACATCATTCGTTCTTTGTATGCAATATGCCACATCCTTCCCTCTTGAATATAAGTTTCTCTGTGGGTAGGTCTTTGGTATGCAAGGAATATTTTCCTGAGGCTCCATGTTGAAGTCTCTGTCAACATCTGCATCAGTTTCTACAGGCTCAATTCCTTGACTAACTTCATGAACTGCAGAGATTTGGGAAACTGCCTCTACTGGAATGTTTGGTGGCAAAGAACAATGTAACGCTGAACTTTGCACTGGTTCTGTCATGACATCCTGACAATCAACAACTGAAGTATCTGCGTCATATCTGACTCGAATATGATCTTGGTGACGACTGCAGATCACATGTGACTCTGTTATCTCTATTTTACTGGTACCACCTGACTCTTAATTTTACCTTGGAGTCAAGTTGGACTCCTAGCAAAGTTCTTTACATAAACTGATTGACCAATAGTGAAGTGCCTATCAACCGCATGTTGGTCATGTGACTCCTTTTGCTTATCTTGCTTCCTCTCCACCTTAGTTGCAAGATCTTGGTGTAACAAATCAATTCGAGCAAATACCATTGGTTGTTTGTGGTGTTTATCTGTAATGGAATAACAATCTAGCAATTTTCTCATCAAGTGTTCCTTTTTGCATTATTTTTTGTTTATTTTCTGTACGTTTGTACAGCGTGTTCCGCCAGCCCATTTGTTATTAATATCCTTATTTTCAACATATCAAGCAAACTGTAGAACGTTTTTTTTTTCGAATCCAACCTTCGCAAATTAGGCCTTTCAAGCAAAGAATCAAAGCGACCACAGTATTTGTGACCATGGTTTCATGAATTTATCCGTCATGTGTATTACGTGTCTAGTATTAAAATATTAAATGATAACTGAAATGATAATAATTAGTACAATAACTGTCAAGACATTTGAAAACATGGAAAATGAATTTCAATAATTAAGTTTAAGGTTGGTTTACCGAAATCGATAATCCCTGAGAAAACACTATAATTATATGGCTGCATATGATGAAAATCTTTGACATTTAAATATATTGCATTGTTTTTGTTTCTGTGGTATCTTATGCATATTCATTACTTATACTTTCTCTCTTGTTTAGGGCTTCCATGGGGAGAGTTACCAGAAAAACCTGGCAAGGATGAACTAGATGTAAGTCAATACAACTGAATACTTTCTACCTTAGTATTTAACATTGCATATCTTAAACGTGATTGTGTCTGCTACTTTTAATTGTAAAATCTTAATATATCAAATAAATTATCCATCATAAACCAGATTTTTATCCCTAAAACTGTGATTTTCTATTTTTATTTGGTCGAATATCTGCTTAAACTGTAATTGGGTTTATTATATTTTGTGTTTACAAGACTGATTGCTGAATTTTGTATGGAAATGTGTGAACAGTTACTTATGTTAACAAGGAAAAAAATATTCTGTTCCTTATTGCAATATTGTGAAATACACAACCTTCCTTTCCGCTGATGAGGCGTAGGAAGTCTATAGCTTGAAAACGATACATTTATGAATATGCTATGTATTTTATCATTACAACGGTTATGATAATGGTTGGTATAAGTCCATCTTTCCTCGAAAGATTATTAATTTTAACGGAAAAAATGAGAGATTATCGAGAGTCCTCCTTTAATACTAACAGGGACGAAAACTGTCAGTAAAAATTTGAAAATTTTAGGAGGAAACGCCTCTATGAGATATGGTGACATCACTCTATTGGACGACATACAGAAAATATCACGATACAGTTTCTAAAACACAAACATGTTAAAGAGCATTATCCTGTTCCTTTTCTGTTTCCTACAAATTCGTTTTGTGTAACAAATAATTTCGTTTGCATAAACCAATAAATAGGAGAGTAAAGTATACTTAAAAGCAAATTATTTCTTTCCTTGAAGATTAAAATAATTGTAATGTGCAATTCATTGGTAGACTTACCTACGAGGACAACAAAGGCAAACGTTATACCGGTCGTTCGCTTGTTTCCCGTGTCGCGGTGTTTTGGTATTGTTGGCACTCATTTTCCGGGGGTAGGGTGGGTTAGGAGAGTTTCGTCTAGTTAATATTACCTCAATGATCTACTAATAAGTATTTTGCTCAATCCATTTATTATAATAACAATATTACCTAACATATATCATTTTATTTTTATATTACAGCTCAACGCAAAATGCATGTTCATCTGGCGTCACCAATCAGCAGGACCGTGATGTCATTCACTCTCTTCTCAAAAAGATGGCAGTGATTTCATTTTTGGAAGGATTTACTTAAGGGTTTAGGTTGTAAACTGTTAATATCTACCACATACTAAAACATTGCCAGATACAGCTCCAGTAAAATACACATGCAACTAGTCAAGTATGAGTGTGACGTCATCAAATGCCTATATTATCAAAACAATAACATGGTGACTTGATGATCACTGTAACTTTTACATTCATTGTGAATGGATCCTGTAGTGAGACTAGGTTTTACAATAATACAAATAACTTCATTTACTATTAACAAGTGAAAATTGAAAGATACGGTACCTGTGTCATGTTGACATTTTGTCTTAAATGATTACTTTAGGCAGAATTTCAGTCTTTAAATGTTATAGTCCCAAAAAAATAAGTTTTATTAATGTTTCTTCATCTTTTTGGGGTTTGCAAAATATTTACTTTTAAAATATGCTAAATGTGTGGAATACTCGTTTAATGCTTATTTGATGATGACGTCATCCCTCAGTTGTGCAGACCTAAATGTTCATGTTAATACTGTTACTTATACATTTTAAAAACTCAACATTATCAATTTTGTGTAACTTTGTTCTTAATATAGAGCATATTTAGTTGATTTTCAACAACATCTGTTCATTATAACCAATGATTATGAAATGATAAATGTATGAATGAATGAATGAATGTCAAATTTGTATCTAAATGTAAGCATGTTTATTTGGGGCCGCAAAGTATTCTCATACCGTTGAGGTTTGTGTTGAATTGCGTAAATTACATAATTCACCGAATATGAATATATTTATATAGTCCAGTCACTCGTATTGTTGACCTCAGCTGTTTAAAGTAACATCTCACATGGTTATAAAAATATATCCTACACTGAAAACCAGTGGTCTACGACATAACAACAATAATGTTGTGGTTAAAGTCATTCTTTAATATGATACATATTCATCTACTCAGTTTTGTGCTCTATAAGTGTTCAAATGTAGTATGTTTTGTTAGTCACATTGCTGTCGTTCGGGGGACCAGAGGGGTGGGTGATGGGGACCTCAAATTTATCCTTTGACTATTTCTGAATCTGATGTTTATGATGTTAATGTTTATAATGAGTTCAATGCCCACTATCTATCTTCTATTCAGAGACAACGATCTCATCTTTGCCACCAACTGGAATGGTATGGTGACGTCATTGATTACCAAGTTGAAGGAACAATTAACAAATTACTATTTGTGTCTCTTGAATTTAGCTCGATGAAATTTAAAGCAAACCGAAACAGAAGCACGTTTTAGAAACAATGAGTAATTATGAGAAACTCGTCCACCATTAATTAATATATAGCACCCACCTTTTAGTTTGGCTCAACGACATGTAACATACAGAATTTAAATTTATTGCTAGCGTTTTTTTCCTTTTCGGAGAAAGGGATGGGATGTCTAGTTGATTCCTTCTCCATCCTGTTAAGGGCTTAGTTTTGTAAACTGTTAATAACTCCAAATACTACAAAGAACTCTAAACCAAATTCGATATCTTACATGTTTGTATAGGCTAATTAGTATTGTAAAGTGTACAACAAGTAATTTCCTATGTTTGATTAGTAAAATTACTGTACAAATATACTTACCTTTCTAACGTTAAATTCGTTTGCTCTTTGAGCTATATTCAACTTACAAAGAGCCAATCAAGCTTCTAATGACGTCATCAATCAAACACTACGTCATCAGTATAGGAGCCTATTTTTCTTTTTGATGTCAACTATTGAGAGAGGGAAGAGAGAGAGTACCTTCCCTATCCTACTCTTTTTGTGTATGTGGAGGGGCGGGGGAGTGTAGGGGTGTTGGAGGGGTTAGATGACGTACCCACCACATTGATGACCAAGTAGATGTTATAGTCATCATTTGCACCACTATCTGAACGCTTATTTGCAGAATGGGAATTAAACGATAATGTGCCGAATTTTTTTATAATTTTATTTTCCACAATATGTAACAGAGTAGTCTCTACTTGCGTAATAGTTTGTTTGTTTGGTCAGGTATTGCTGATGACTTGCTCTCGGCATCAATGTAATCCTCGTGTGCAGGGTATCAAATCCTTCATAGGTTCAATTGTATGTAATGTTATGATTCATCCCAATTCTAGACCCCTATCACCACCTCCCCGACCCCCCACCGCCCGACAAACACTTCACTACTCAGAACATTAATTAAACGCCTAATTCTGTTAATACCTCTAAACTACTTTTAGCCAGACATGTTTGGAATGCTTTGGTTCAAATCTGTACATACTTTATCCACATACACTAGGTAACTAGGAGTGCATGGTTCAACTTTTCTGTGGTTTCTTCGTTCCTTCTTTCACTTACGTTTGATTAAAACTTTGATTAAAACTGAGTTACGTAATGTCTTGAATCTAACAAGATTAGAGCCACCGTAATTGTGTTAATGTTAAGAATAACTTACATTCATTGGTTATCTACAATGTCATTGTGTTATTAACATCGAACTACAAGAACTTACATTTTGATATTAATTAATATCTGGGATATGTTAATTTCTAAGTCAGCATTTCTTCATTTCTTTCTGTTCCAGTGTATTATCGTTCATAACATGAAAACAATAGGATGACATAATGTTACGTCATATCACATGGTGTATATTTTGTATATTAAGTAACTGAGGCTTAATTAACTTGATCGATTATATCAGTACTTTTGTTTTTATTCTTTTGTTATTATTTTAAACTTCGCTTTTTTAGTGTTTTTACAGATTTATGTTCTGTCCATTTCAAATCATGATTTGAAATACTTTTAGTTTGTTACGATGAATATTACGGCATAGTATATGTGTTGTATTGACTGATCCTCATCAGCGCACGAATAATATAACATGAACGCTCAAGGTGGTTCACCGACAAACAAAGATATAACAGTTTAAGACTAACATTTCATCAGTAACAGTCAATTCAAAATGCTTTGATCATGCGCTTAACGTATAATCTCTCCTTAAATGTTGCTATTGCGTCGTCGTTTCGGTATATTATAGATAGCATCGCAACAGAAATTGAACCCGACAGAATGATTCTAATTACGTCATGTTCTTTATATTTTTAATTCTCATTTATTTAAATTATTCTGTTCTAAAGACGAGTTTGAGTCTTGACTCAAAATAGACTGCATCGTTGCTAATTATAAAACGATAACTCAGAGGAAAATATATATTGACTGATTAAATAAGATTATATACTAAATATCCTGGTGAAATTTGCATCCAATTCCTTACTTTGCATTTTCGAGATCTCGATAGATGAGATTGTCATAATGTGTAACATTGGTGAGCTTGAAGCACACAGGTATGACGTCATAGTTGCGGCACAGTACAGCAAATGTTCTGTTTATTTCTGTTTTAACTTTCTTGATTTTACATTATATTTAAAATGGTTACAACTCTGTTTTCGGGTATGTGAATGTACTAATACCAAACTGACTGCAGTATGTTCATATTTTAATGAATCCTTATTTTGAAAACGTAACTTCGATGTACATTTCCAATATATTCATAAACAAATCTGTACATATATGGTATCAAACCGGTTTGCTTCAAGTTCACTTTTGTCACAATACATGTCAATTTCAAATGTTATTAACTCGAATACGATGGAAAGGAATTGAATTCAAATTGTCCCAGCAAGCTTGAAATATGTTTTTCTCTCATCAGTTTAAGATATTTTTACATTTGAATTATCATGTTAAGTTCTATAAATTACATCTTCTTAGTTTGGAAGGCATGCTCTATTCACACAGATTTCTATCATATGAGCCAAAGACAGTGAATTGGTTTGTGTTTCCGTTCATTTCAACGCTTTGCTCACTTTACTATTGTTTTGTTCATTTAATCATTTTTATTATTGTTTTACTTCCTGTCATAATCGATTATATATGCGTTCAATTCATGTACTTCTAATTCTTGTAAAGGTAATTCCATTATCACCGTTCCTAGTATACATATAGTGATAATCATATGGTTGTTGTTACTTAGTTAATACGATTCTAACATGTAAATAATGAAGGAAGGTAATATCCTTTGCATTACATTAAGAAAACTTGAATTTGAAAGCTCTGCTCCCTTTATTATATAGTTCTCATTTTATTTGTTTATTGTGTTTTATAACGTGTTATAAATGATTATGGTTGTTTGACTATTGTACTGCTTAATAATATTAAGTTCTATTAATTCAATTTACAACGTTACGAAAAAACACTCTATAATGACAATCGTATGACGTGGCTATGTCGTAATCAATATGATTCTAACATGCTAATAATGAGATCAGGTTAAATCTGCGCGTTAAGGTAAAGTCAATTTCAACGATCTCTTTCGATATCATATAGTTTTCATTTTATATCTTTATTGTTGTTTTGAATGAATATAAACTCATTCTTGATCTGTTTATTGTAATTCGGCTTGCATTCCTTCCTTAAGTTAATCTGGTATAATTATAAAGTGTTTGTTTATGTATACTGCACCCCTCACACTCAGTCTCCACGCCAGATGGATATAACATAAAAGCTAACAATGCTTACTGAAAATAATTTAACACAAAGATCCCGGCAGTAAATCACTTGTATTCGTACACCCATTTTGTTAATAATTTGCTAACTATATTTTATTGTTTTCTCTAGGAGAGCATCGGTATTACCTGGCAAGTATATACAATCTTCGTGCACAGCCGTACGTTGTTGTCATAGGAAGTAACCACATCTCTCCACAACACGTTTTTTTGTGATAATTCAACAAGAGGCGTTAAGTCAAACATCTCTCCTGAAGCACTTTACGTTTGTTTCAAGGCAATTTATATCTTTAACCTGGAATTTCAAAATAAGTACATTGGTGCTTGGGAATTTTTACAAAGTGTTGTATATTACATGCCTGGTCAATAAGCATGTACAAGAATAAGTATGTTTAGAGCATTTTGTGCTCATGAGGTCACTGGTGTGAAAACAATGTGATATATAAAGTTAAGTTTCGTTCAGTTCAGTTAAGTTAAGTTAAGTAAGTTTCAGTAATATCTCATTACTCTTAAGTTGAAAGCATTATATATTCATGTTCTTGTCAGTCTGAACATTGTTTCAGGCCATTCCGTGTCTTTATCATGGAATATCGGAATCAGTCTATTGATGCTTGGGAAATCTTGCAAAGTGTGGTATATGGAAAATAAAATGCATAGAAATAATGTAGTTTACAGCATTCTCTACTTGTAAGGTCACTAATGGGAACACAGTGCATGTGAGATGGAAAGTTTAGTACATACATTGTACACTCAAAGTTGATTTCACTGGATGTCACAGTTTAAAGAATCATTCTTCCATCAAATGATTAACATGTTCCCTTTCATGATTTTTACTTTGTTTCTTGCAATTAAATTCTTATACTTTGCATGTTCATGTGTCGCGTTGTTAATGGTTTCTGCAATAAATCACATGTTGTACTTATAGTTGTTTTAGTGATATTCAAGCTCCGTTAATCAAATGATGTGTCATTGCGGATTGTAAAGATCAGCAGGTTCACATTGATCATATTTCTAATATCTTCCGCTTTATAAATGATTTCATGTTTTATTTGTTTTTTAATGTTTGCTGCACAATGTCCTTTTGTAATACATAATCTCAACTCTAAACTACAACAATTGGTGATACTATAGATGAGATATATCATTGTCAATGTCCGGAATTCAACATTGAACATCAGCCCAGCAGACTGAAGCTCTGTTACAACCAAGGCAGTTATGTTACTTCGATTTACACCTTAGCTGTATGTGTACAACATATTTGAACTTACAGAGTGCTTCACTTGTAGAAACATTAGGTTCTGAACCCCTCCCCTCATGGAGCTATATTTCCATATATTGTATTCATACTTAGAATGATATTCCTACATTTTGGAATTCCTCTCAATTGTACTTGTCACTTGGTTGATTTTTAATAAATGTCTGATCTCAGCAAATACAAGAACTGTTGTTTTCTGACATACTCCGTGGGGCAAGTGTCAGATTTGCGACTTTGAAGGGAAATAATTATACAATAAATACCTAATATTTATTAAAATACATTACATATAAGTTGTATAAATACGTGATCTCCGTACATTAGGTATACTTCGTGTAGGCAGGATAAATACTTCGTTTCAAAGTAACTTACATTATACAGAAATTGTGTAGAAATCACTACACAAAATAATGTAATTTCCTACTCAAATTACATGTAAAATGTTGTTAGGTAAAATATACTAAGACCTTTTGGAGTTCTTATGTGACTTTGTGGTTAAGTTATATTTGACTTAACCTGTATGTTGTTTTCTATGAGTGTATAATACAACGTACTGTCATGAATTAACTACGATCAATGTAACACGACTTCTGTAAGTTCCTTTGCAGTTGAAAGACCATCCTCTTTCTTAGCCATTTATGAAATTATGATACCATGTACAATTATGAGGGAAATTACAAACTTGGCAAAGTATAAAATACTTCAAATCAACAATTAAGGACTTAGGGCTACTGTTGCTCAAAGTTATGGAATCGATTTAGAATGCGACTACGTATCAATGAAATCATTCGTTTTCAAGTTGTCTTTAAAGCATGATTTTATTAGATCAATAATATCCGGACCTTCCAAAACCACTTCTGGTTGCGTTGAAGGCCCAGCTTGTATTGGAGTGGACTGGTTCGATCTGGTAGGCCGAAGGAATATATTTCCTTTCTGTCTCCTGATCGGATCCGCACTTTCGTTGTTCTAGTCACCTCGGAGATTTTGAAACATTCTCGCTCTCATGAAGTAGCCATTTCTATATAAATAAACCAGCGGCGCTTGTACGGTCCATATCCTCCGTGCACCTTGTACAAACTGACTTGCCTGTAAAGGATGAAATGACAACCGTCATGAAAAAAAAATTAACACGTGCACTGAATCCTGAAGCCTATAATAGGGAATATATATATATATTCGGTGAGTAGTTATAAGGTACCGTATACAGCAACTTACCGATATATTGCACTGTATCTCTGTTATTCGAATATGGGGTGCAACTTTCTGTAGGGTCGCTTCACAATGATGTAAGGTTGCCATTGATTAGGAGGTAACCAGTGGAAATGTTATGAACATACATTATCTTCACCACTTTGCAACCTTTGATCCTGCCGTACACCCATTCCCATGGCTACAACATCCATCAATCTCACCACTTGACGAACGTGAAAATTGGGGTCACCAACATAAACGTTGGAAAGCCAGGGCACTAGATCACATGTAGTTGTGGAATATATCAACGTTGTCCTCCTATCTTATAACTTCTCAATTCTACATGAAGGCTGTTTTGCGATGCGATAACAACCTATTCGCATCGTGCAGTACATTTTGATCTCATTGTTATCATAATACGAACTAACGCGAACAGCAAAGTCCAGCCTCTGAATATATTCCAAAATGGATTATATGTTTTTGCATAGATCTGTGATACATAATTTAATCATTGCGGTTGTTATCCCAATGAGCATAACAATTATCTCAAACGTACACTGTTACATAAAGTAAATTCATAGCTATAATGAAACATGCGTATATGTTCGGAGGATCGTAATATACAATTATAACATGTTGTTGTTATTATTACAGTGGAATTAAAATGCTTGCCGTTGATTGTTTCAATAGGGGTAATAAAATACTTGCTGTTGATTGTTTCAATAGGGGTAATAAAATGCTTGCTGTTGATTGTTTCAATAGTTATTTTAGTGTGCAGTATATTAAAAAATATTAATATAGCATAATGATATCAATGATACCGTCATAAAGTCAAACCGTCATATGATGCGTCTGACATTGCATATTCATGAGATAAATACTATCGCATATTGAAAAGTACGGCCATATATAGAGATCTATAAATGAACCAGGCGTCTAATAACCAATCAGTGAGTAAACGACGATATCATATCAACCAGTTATATATAAAACATACATCATTTATCACCAGTTCATAACACAAAACGGTGCTGTATCAGCAAAATAAACAACAAAGTCCAACAGAAATGAAACTAACCCAAAATGTAAACAATTTCATATCAGTCAATACCGTACACAATCAGTAATTTTATGAACTAGAAGAATAAACACCACAAGGTCCAACAAAAACGAAACTACCAATCGATGTGAACAATTTTATCTGCTAACAAATCTACTAGCGAGAGATAAAACGATGTGTCAAGTGCGCATGTCCTGTTAATAAATATATCGTGATCTTACTGGCTTGAACGTTCGGCTAACCTCATTGTTGCTGTCATTTCCATAATGATGGGCAGGTTACGTCGAAATAGGCAGACTAAGCTACGTACAATATGGGATTATCTTGCCAGAAATTGCTATGTATAAAATATAGTGGGCTTTTTAAGCTGTTTATTTTTGGTTCATTATTTATTCTGTATCTCCCTCAGTCTCCCCTCCCCTTCCGAAAGTAGAAGAAAAAAAAGCATGCACACCTCCCTTTGTTCTGGACTAACAAACTGCAGGAATGCCCTGACACAATTGGCTTGCTATTACGATACAACATCATCGAAGGAACGAGATACCTTAAAAGAATTGTCTGGTAGCCCTCACAAGTTACCTTAAACATGTTCTCAATATATTTGAACGCTACTATATCGCGTGACAGAGAAACGATTTTGTAATCATTAGGATAGATAGTTTAAATATACTGTGAGCAGTAGCGAACGTGACGTCATGTAGGCAAATGCAGATTGCGACATCGCACTGCTTGCAGTTCCTACAGTAGTCACAGCAAAGACAGCGTTTGATTACAGATTATTTCCTTTCTTAATTTTCCGTGAAATATCTTATCAATTAGATATGTTTTTAACAAATCGTTAATCCGTCTTATATGCAGTGCATGGGTGATATTCTGTTCTTCGTGTAACACAAGATAAATGTGAACAGCAGACTCTTTGTTGTTTACATTGCGTTATCCTGCTCCAATGCGACGAATTTTCGCATCTCGGCTACTGTTAAGTTTACATTCGGACAGTTCTACGAAACCTAAGCTTTCCGGTTCTACATTCTGCTTTCACACCGATTCCGCCATGTTTCACCTTTGGATGTTCCAAACACTTTTCAAGTAATATTAAAGAAGATTCCGTTTACTGTAAAGTTGATCTGTGACTTTTTATCAGCGTTTTAGAAGAACTGTTTATGAACTGTGGTGTGCATGTAAGAGTGTTTTATGGGCAATGCTATACACACGTACTTACTTGGCATGTCGAATTACGAAAAAGTGTATATAGTTACAAAAAAATTGAAAGAACCAAGTGTCTAAGATGCAATTTGGAAGCAACAAATCACTATATTGATATGCGAATTATTTCACCGTATATATTATTAACATACAACGACATAGGAGGATTGTAAAAAGACAAGAACGGCATGGTGAATATCACGAGGACACGCTTATATAAAGACATGACACACGGTCATACCATTTCTAGTAAAAAACTTAGAGATAAAACAGATACGATGTTATCACCACTGTATAGCACAAACAGATGCTTTGTCAGCAAAATAAATAACAAAGTTCATTCAAATACAATTACCTCAATATGTCAACAGCATAGCACTCGATATCGCAAACCTTATATGCCAACAGATCAAAGAGCGTCTGATATTACGGCATGTCAAAATGATAAATACGTGTCCGTTTATGTTCTACTATGTGTACGTACTTGTTGGAATTGCAGAGCCCGTACGGTGTCATTTACATTCGTGTCAGTTTAACCGTAAAATACCTTTTTACTCTTAAAATGGGGAAGAAAATGTGACCTGATCACTACAACAAAAGAGGCTGGCTACACCCTCGGCATGCTTAAACCAGGGTTGTTGTGTGATTCTAACATCATGAGTAGAAATACAAGTGCTATGCCCATTGACATGCCCAATACGAGTACAAGCTTGTGTGTACGGGTACGTGTACTCCATCATGCACTATTGTAGATTCTAGAGTTTGAGTGCGAGTACAATTTCACGAGTATGAGCAAGTAAATATGCTAGAATAGGATTAATACTGCAAAACTACTACATTTTTTGGGCTTCTATGACTGTTCAACAGGGAGGTTTTTTTTATTTAACAGTGGTGTCGTGACTGGGAATGCAGGGAGAAAAATACTTTCAGTTTAATGAAAACATTGTCATTGAAAGATGACAAGATTAGAGATATATGTTTTAATGACAAAGTTCTTTAACATACATCAAGTATGTTGTACCCAGGGATCAACTAGTATGTACATATGTTGTGGTTTTCAACATGATGGAAGCATTATACATAGTGGTTCATTTTTATATTTTATTTGAAACATAGATCAGCGATTCAGACCGATTAGATGTTGTTCAGACGTCTCCATCTGTCTTTAAAATCACTATGGTCAGGTTGTTAAGGCATTGAACAGGCGACTTTGTCAGTAAGCGAATATCTGGATGGCGCATACTGCGAGTGTGTGATATATGTGTGTATACTTGCGTTTGTGGCATCCTACCGATTAACGGGTGTTAACTGTTGTAAAATCACGACAGAAGACCTTTGTATTAACGTGCACATAGAAAAGCTATGTATCTTTAATGTATAAAATTACATCAAAATTCTACTGCCAAGGTGTCATTTCCCATTAGTATCTCTCACATATTGTCAGAGACACCGCGGTATAATACCTATAATACGATATTAGGACAAAGAGTTTATGGAATGTACGTTCTTTCATTTGTATTTTTTACTTCCATATGCTGTATATGAATAATATAAGTCAGTACTTGTATTACATATAGGTAGATATGCCATATGCTTTCAATGCAATATGCATTTTAGGCTTATAGATTATCCATTTACAATGATAAACATGGCGGGCTACTTACTGAACTAGTGTATGTTGTGTTTAGTTGCCGTAAGCGATCTACAGTACCGTCGAATCAGCCTCCCAGGCTTCCAACGAAGAACGAAAGGGGGAAAACCAACGCATACAAAGACAGTTATGTAAAAGTCCATATGAAGTATAGGCTTCTACAATATGTTGAAAGTTCATTGAAATCATCGAAAACTTTGACATGCAGAGTAGGTAACAAAGTGTGACATTGTTCGACGTTAATCTTGTATCGTAAGCCCGTATTTGACAAAGCTAAATCTTACCCAAATTTTAAGACATGTTGGACATGTCATGTTCAAACGAATCATCATCCAGGAACATAAACAACTATTTGACTTCTACTGACTATAACTAACTTACATCCACTCTTTGTTTTTATTTAACTATTTTATGATATTGATCTGTTAACCACAAACAATATATCGTTGATTGCCACCTTGACCCCACGCTGACATGGCTTTGTACCTGTTGGCTTTACCCCCCCCCCCCCCATGAGGCTGTTATTTTGCTTTGCCCACCTACTTCCAATTATATGGATACGCAACTTACAAGGGTTGAAGTGAAGATACAGATGATGAGATATTAAGCATGGTTAGGTAAGAAAGTGTTGTTTAGGCAAATACGGGTAGTAAACGAGCCATTTTGATTAGACTTCGGTGTTTAGCTATACTTTGAACATCGTCTGTAACTAGGTAAACAACAACTTAAAGTAATTGCCGTTTTGCAAGAACCGTGTGCTTGAGAAGTACCCGACAGCTGTATTTTTACCATATTGTATATTTGTTCTCCGCAAATCTCAATAGTTCCACAAAAATCCAAACAACAAAGTTTTTAGTCGCTATTATATAAAGATGGTTTTATTAAGTTATCTAAACTCTACTCGTAACGTATACGTTTGCCTATTTGTAGAACTTACAATATTACAAGAATAATACAAGGATTGTTTGGTTTGTCTGATGTAACTACAAGGGACTCAGAAAAGGGATTTCAATTGTGTTGTCACATGTACTGCGACCAAAGAAAACGTGCCCTGTGGTATTAGATCTGATAATATTTTGTTAGTTTAATATAATCCATATATCCATATGTTGACACCGCTAAAACGAAGAACGACTCGTGAACCACTTCAAAGTGCACTGTTGTTCTCAAATAATTGAGCTGAGCATCCCCTACTTTTTGCTGACCATAAATACCGGTTTCTTGCTGGAACTGGCAATCAAAAGCCACGATAGCTTGCTTTCATTCATATAACAACTACCACAATAATGTAGTCTTGTATCACGATGGATGGATAAGAACGGTGTAGACACACTTTTAGTTTGATTGAAGCTTTTGTTGCAATGTTGCATACATCTCCACCATACTACTCTAATTAAGCGTTAACGCCGTGATGAAAATTATTAGTTAAACTGTAAGATGTGAACAGTGCTTCTGTAGAGCATTCAAAATAGTTGTACGGAGTAACAGCAGTGCTGTTGACAGCGAGCACATCTTGTTGGAGAAGCGATTTCGTCGTTAGGAATTGGTTGTGAATTTGTGATTGTTGCAGAAATTTGAGGAACACATTTGATCATAGTTCAGATCGTATTCTTGTTAAATAGGTTTAGATATAGAATTTGAAATCATCATTTTATAATCTTAGTTTGAAATCATGTTAAAATGTTTCATTTGTAACATGTTACAAATATGAACATATAAATCTGTATAAACATATCATTTTGTCCAATCTCATTAAGGTAATAATTCATTTCAAATTGAATGTCATTATGGCCTCCAAGGTTCCTCAAAGTTAGGCACTTTTGGGCAATCGTTATACTAAGAGATAATCACCCGAAAAAGAACACTAAATTAATAGTTCCATTACTGATCAATGTTACTCTACAATACACTGTTTTCTGCCAACTTTCAAGTTAAATGAAATATATTTAATGGTATAAATTTGTTGTAGAAGTTACTATTGAAACCGGGTAGTTGAATAATTGTTTCCTACTACTTGGTTAAAAATGTAAAACCACAGCGAAACAACGATTCATCACAAAGGATGCCGTTATTCCTTTATAATCTTAGACTAACCTAACATCAGATATGCTGTCGTGTAAAGCGAATTATTATCTTTTGCGTAAATATTGACAAGTTAAAATATGACTATAATAATTTGTAGAAATGCAATGACCCAAAGCAGTATAACTGGTATCTACGTTCAAAGAATTTATCAATATGGACTTTGATACTCTTTCATCATTTGCATTCGTGGTGGAAACGAAAGGGGATGTCAGACGCCATTTTACTTTGACACGTCATCGAATACAAGTAGTGTTACCAAAAAGGGTTGGGCCATTTGAAGTTACTGCAACAGTTTTAGATTAAACAAGGACCAATTCGAAGGTACGTTTCACCATTATTAAAACATATTAGATGTAACATCGGATTTCATTTTCTACACGCCCGAGTGTACATTTAGTAATACTGGAAAATATGTTAGTAAGGTACCAGGCACTCACCCATAGCTAAGA
>KN886777.1:29604-47050 GCA_000934455.1 Apostichopus parvimensis
TTCCAGCCTCCACCGGGATTTGAACCCGGGCCTCCCGCTTTGTACGCGGACACCCTAACCAACTATAGGCTATGGACGCTGATTGTTTGTCCAGAGGTTTGAAACCGGTAAGGAAGGTCGTAATTTCACTGTAGGCGTTTGACACCTGTATCGAACAATACTAAGTCTATTTTTGGTGACATATTTTGCCTTACTCTAGAGATCAAACATGATGCTAACCAACTCGAAAATCATTTGTGATTACGAGAACTTTAATTAAATTCGAAATTTTGAGATAGGCTCTACATACATCCTATCCATATCCCTGTACGATTTAAATGGTGTGAAGACTCGCGCAAAAAGAAACGTCTAATGCCGGTAATCTGACCTAGTTTCGAATGAGGTGTACCAGAAGTGTAAGACACCACCATCGATCCCAGAAAATACACACACAGCTTGCTACCGTCGGTAATAAGACACTAGTGTACACTCAGTACATACAGGTGCGGTCAATACCCATAGCACAGTGTACAAACGATAAAGCGATGGACAACTCAGGTCCAGCTGAAGATAACAAGGTATCACGTACGTATCATTTCAAAACGTCACTTGCAAGCAACAGAGAGTTAACTTTTTCAGATGGCCGCACGCGGTTTGGGGCGAGTCTTCAATGCCTTTAATAGGACTTCAAATTTTTACATCGCAAATTCACGTCGAAATCGATTTAATTTCGAGAAAATAGTCCACATTCTGAGAGGAAATACTCCAAATGCTATGTTGAGATTATGAAAGTAAAAAGACTTGGTGTGAAAAGATGCATATTTCGAGAAAAACAACGAGAATTTTGTAAATTAAGGTCCTACACCCCCCCCCCCCCCCCCGCACAAATCTTGAGAACCAAATTGACGCCGAACTTGCCGAAGGATTGTTTGCTTGAAAGCAGTTTCTCTAGAAATGTTTTGCACTATTGCGATAGGTGAAATGCTGCAGTCATGTACGTAGGCAAAGTATTGCGTACAAGTCCCTTTTATCAAGACTCAGGGTACGCAGGCAATTTTATTCACGACGTATGTAACCTGTTGCCTTGCGACGATGACGTCAGGATGTCGCTTGCACTTGCAGATTGTTTTCATAGATTGCGTTAGGCTAAGTCCACATAGTATGAGTACAGTCACCTAGGACTAGCTATTGAACCGACGGTAGCTAGTCTATCAAAGTCAGTCCAACTTGCTGAGGCCAAACATTATACTTAAATAAAGTATAAGATTGCAGTATGATGTACGGCGAAGCTCGGCTAGTAACATTTCAAGTGCATATTTGAAATCCTCGAATGTGACTGGGTATGCTTATTGCTTATGTTTATCGAAGTTAGTCGAACTCGAAGACAAGTTGTTAATTCACTGTAGCGGCTACAGTGTAACGCAGATCGTCTGCTAACGTCCGAGGCCTAACTTACCGCTAACGGCAGTTCTCACTATGGCTATGCCTAATCCTAGGTTAGCTCTTTAATTGTAGAATGTACACTTAAATAGCCTACTGTAGTTTGAGGCTAACCACAAGTAACACTGCAGGTCGTACATGGGTAAATTTACCAATAATGATGCAAAGATATCAAAACTTAATGGCAATCAGTATTGTCCCCAAATAAGCAGGACATTTAATTCAGAAAATGTAAGTTGGCTACTTAGTTGTAACGTGTAGTTGTATAACTTGTAAGGTGACCACATTTTTTTCTGGAAATCCGGGGACATGATACTCCCATTGACACTCCCCCAGCCATGCTGACATTAACTGTTATTCCTACACCATACATTAAAAGGATTTGCCTCAGACTGGTGGTTCTATGTTTCAAGGATGTTGGTCATATTCCCAAGTTAAAAACATCTCAAACAGAAAGAAGTGTTTAGGCCTAAGCCTCTAGTCTAGTTCAAGATAAAAAATGCAACTATTGCCTAAATACTTGAAGGTAACGTACTATAACTCCTATTAGGCCTATTCACCACTAAGTGCAAAATGATGCTTTTCATGTGGATAAGAGCCTAGAGGCTGTGAAATTAGTCAATGATCTGGTTACCTTTATCTGCGAGTTGTGTGTGAACTTTTCATTTGTAGCCTACTTTTCAAAACTTCTAGGTTCATAGGTTGTTAAAATCTGGTGCTAGTTCTGATGATCTTAGTCTGGTGAGCCTCTTGTGTTTGTGCAATGAGCAGAAAGCAAGTTATAATTAAAGGAGTATATTTTGTTATTGATCAGTTTATTGCTTTTTAATATCAGTTTTAAAGGAGTATACTATTTTATGAGAAACACCTGTTTTTACCAAATTGCTGCTAATGCTAATGTTTCATTTTTACTCTTCTGCACAGCTTAAGGTGACTAAAATGGGATTCGAGGATGATTTAGAAAATCTCTACCAGATTCTGGACTCGCCTTGTCGAGGATACGTTGATAGTCAGCAGATTCAAGACTTCCATCAAACTCTCTACCTGAAGAAAATCGGCGCTGATCAAGTGGATGCCGCTCTCAAGCAAGTATGTGGAGATCAGAAAGTTTGCAGCAAGAAGCAGTTTGTGCCTCTCCTCTTGGAATTGGAGAGGCGGAGGACGATCGAGGAGAGAGCTTGGTGGGATTTTAAATCCCTAGACATGAACGGCATGGATCAGATCACCATCCAAGATGCATTGTTCCTCTTCAAAATCACACTGGGGGATAAGTTCACCATGATATATTGGGGTAAGTTCGTACTTTCTCGGAATTACTCCAAGGAACCAACCAGTTTCGAAGAGGTGAAAATGTGGCTGTGTAACATCCCCGATGGAAGCAGTGAACCCTGTTCTAACCAGGCCATTTTTGAAGAGATTAGTAACTTGCAGACAGAGAAGAACAAAATGGATTATAGGAACTTCAAAAAGATCAAAGCTCTCCAGGTGAGTTTCATTCCATCTGTTTGCTACTTGTTTTTGTTTATTCAAGTTAAAATACATAGAGAGACATTTAAAATACATGAAAAGACATTTAAAATACATAAAAAGACATTTAAAAAACTTAAAAAACATTTAAAACACATCAGAAAGGAGCAGATAATTTGTTAGCATTGGTTGACAAAAAGAGATCTACTATTAACCTATCATTTTGTGATTCAGTTTTAATCATAAAAGAGGATGAATTTTGCATAGGAAACATTTGCAAACGATGTCAAAAGTGGTTTAAAAAATATGATACGTATGTTAAATTGTTAATTTTAATTAAATATCTATGGCCAGCTGACATTACAGAGAAGTGAAAGGGAAGTACTTTAGGTAACATGGATTCATCAAGTTGAGTTCCTCTTAAATAAAACAACTGTTAGGACTTTAAAATTAGCCAAATTGCCAGATGTAGAATTTTCATTTTAATATACAAATTTCTTTGATTTCAAGTAATTCCTTGTTTGCTTTGTCCTTTTCCTCTAACTTATGGATATATATACATGAGTCTGTGTGTGAGAACTGAGAATGCTTGCTTCCTTTTCTTTGCATTTGCAAAAGTTTGATTGCTTCTAAAAGCTCTGCTAGTTTATTCTTCCTCAACCGCTTTGTGAATTATGTCTTTGTATCACGTGATATCATGTGACGATATTTATTCAAGCTCAAACTTAACACTTCATTGCCTGCCTTTCAGTAACACAGTGATGAAGAAAGCCCTATTTTTTGGATCACCTTGCAACTGTTTCTGATTTCTTCATTTGATATGACCTTTGACAGTTTTTGTTTTCATTTGATACACAACAGGATGATGACTTTGTTCAAACTTTGGAAGCGAGAGAGAAACAGCAGTATCAGGATAAATTTAGACAAGGAGCGAGACGAAAATTAAACAGGTAAGCAAGAAATTAACTCACAGCATGGTAGCATATTTTAACATGCCATAGCCCTGTGTGTACTCATGCATGTCATTGCACATTGATATTATCTGGACGATCAGTAGTAGTATATCCAAACATAATAAACTCAATTTTTAGTGAATATAACTAGGTATTAGTATCGCAACTGTTTGGTAACAGTTACTGTTATAAACAGATTTATATTCCAAAGTTAATTAGACAAAAAATGAGGTAGTTCATATAGGAAATGTTTGTCTGTACATGGGTACTACTCATTAAGCCTTTGTACAATAGATGTTTAGAGCAAATGCAAATGAATTGTTTCCTCCTTAGGTGAACTGCGAGACGGATTAAAAAACATGTTTTTTTTTATTTTTCCATGGTAATTAAATACCTGTCGTCTCTGATTGTTGTTTTAGATGGGTCCAGCTAGGAGTGGAATCTATGATGTTCGACGATGGCGTGGACGTCGGCCGTAACATCCGTAACCAAGTAACGGTGCAAGATCTTCTAGAGGCCATGGATGAAAAATATGACATTCTAAGAGAGAAACTAATTTGGGAATCGTTGAGGAGTCACATTGGTGAGTAAATGCTCTGCAGCATCAAGGGCAAATTCATTACTGCAAGATTTCCAGCTGGCTTACCAAAAATTGGTTTCACAAAATTGCAATTTGGATACTTATAATGTGTAGTGATGGACGTATCATATGAACATGTCAAAGTTGCCCACAAAGACTATTTAAGTAGAAGAAAATAACTTTTTACCAAAGCCTACCAAGCATGGCCAATAAATGTGATTGTAATTGGTCAAACTTAGACATCCTTATAGATTCTTACACCAAATGAAGGTTGAATGAGAAAGATATTAGTTTGATTGACTCACCCAGACACTCTCCACATGCAAAAGGTAAAAAACTAGAGCGCTCCAAAAGTTTGGACTTCATTTTTTGTTTAAGTGAAACTTGACTAGTTTATATAATATTGTCTATGTTTCAAATAATTGTAAATTTCAATCGCATTGTATTGTTGGGCAATTGCCATATTATATCTCAATGGTAATGTGCGGACAGTAGTGCTTCCAAGTTGACACATTGAAAAATAATAGGAAAGTAACAAAATATGGGAGTGGCTTTAACAAATTTTTGAACGATTTATTTTGGCAGCAAACTGAATTTACACTTGAGGACATCAAAAACACTGATATATGAATAGGTCTGAAAATATGTATTTATTGTCCATAAATTAATTGAGTTTTGGACAAGCTTGGAAATGATAGTTTAAAGCTCTGAGATAAGAAATCTATTAATTTTGGACCTTCATGACAGTGCCTTTTAATATACAAAAAGAAGTCCATTCTTGGTAAATAAAAGGGAAGCACTTTCCAGCACTTGTGGCATCTTTTAGTAACATCTCTTATTAACTTGTAAAACTCTTTTCCTACAGGTGAAACCATCTGGTCGACCATGCCGGAAAGTGAACGCGAAGAGCAAGTACTGAAGATCAAGACTAAACATCAACAGTTGATCGCTCAAAATGAAGAAGACAAAGTCGCCCAGCTGTCCATAGGCTACCAGAATTACAGTAGCCGCTTGGTAGCCATGATGGGCTACCATAGAGAGGAACAGTTGCAATTCATGCAGGACACGCAGGAGAAGAGGGGGACGCTGAGAGCCGACGGCAAGAGTGAAGAGGAGATAGTCGACACTCTGACTGTAGACTACAGCAAGCTTATGGAAGGTACTGTATGCTGCTTGAACAGGTTTGCTTTGGATGGTAGACCCAGGTTTCCAGAGCTTCAGAGCAACGGCATTCCTAAAAGTTGGCCAAAAAAATGTTTTTGCTGCATAATTCAATATGACTGTATGGTATGAGAAAAATACTGAAATGGTCAGGTCATGACCTGTTGAGATTTGTCTAGTTAAGAATAGGCTATCAGTGTTACCATTAAACTTTTGTTTTAAGATATAACCATGCTAACAGTGATTCAATACAAGTGTCGCTTGAGTCTCACATGGTTCTTTCAGAATCTTCAATATTTTCTTTGATGGCTAAATAAACAAAGTAGCATCCTTTTTACATTTTAAATACATATTCAGCCAATTTTTTTTTCTTTACAGTCATTCTTTTTTTCTTTTTTCTTGGTGGCCACCAAGAGTAACAAAATACCACCAAATTCAGGAAATGTGAAGGGGTGGTGGAGGGTTAACGGGAATGAGGGGACACTCAAATATCTGCTTAAGTTTGAGCACGACTGATAATTATTGTTTCACAGCATATTTTGAGGGTAATACTTTATAATTACACAACCAGTTGAATTTAATTCTTTAAATTGCATTTTTTCTGTATTGTCCGGTCAGTTCATGACTATTAGCAACTTTTGAAAAAGTTTGTCTATAATAATTAAATCTGTAACATTTTTAATGACTGTCGGATTTGTATAATTATTCTTGTCTATAGGTAGTACTACATGTGGGGAACTGTTGTGTGACCTCCAGAAGCGTCACATGGCTGAGAGGGAGTTCCTGGTGGCAGTCTTAAAGGGAGTACAAGGGAGAGTTCTCTTCTCAGCTGAGATGGTCTCAGAATACATCCTCTATGTGCAGCAACAGATCCTCGCCAGTCGGGAAGGCGAAGGATTTGAACATGCTACCATAGCAACAGGATTATCAGAAAGACCTCAAGAATTTAAGAGCGAAAGGTTTGCTCATTATTCAATGAAACACTTCTTTTTTGTTTCTTTTTTTTTTACTTTTCAAGTTTTAAATTGTTTTGCTGTTGGAGGCAAGGTATGCACAGAAAAGCCACCATGCCTTGAAAATTAAAAAAAGAACATCATTGACGTATTTTTATCGATTGGATTGGATGAGTTAATTCCGTGATATTTATGGCTGTGATAGAGCATTATTATGTTGTATCGTCCTAGTCAAAAGACAAAGGCTGAGCAAGGCAGACTTTCACTGAATTGCTTTGTTTTATATTTTTCATTTTAAAGGATAAACAGTTAACCAGAAGTTTTTTCCCTTCTTTCAGATTCGATGCCGATCGTGATCGACACGAGTTGCTCGCCCTGGAGAGACTTCAAATGTTTGTCGGGAAGAGACCCAATAGGGTGAAGGATGATGTCTTTAGCCCCGACGTGAAGGGTAAGGGTATCGTGGACATGCAGATTGAGGTCATGAGAATGCTGCTGAAGAAACATTATCAAGAGAAGGAGGTAAGAACCAATCATTTTTAACTCAATAATTTCTACTACACATTCAGATGTTTTTTTTTATCCTGGATGATACCACTGTTTGTTTGTTAATTTTTTTCTCCTCCCCCAGTCAAATCTCTTGGGCGATGCCATTTAATTTATATTTTTTCCTCCCCCCAGTCAAATCTCTTGGCCGATGCCATTTAATTAATTTTTTTTCTCCTCCCCTCAGTCAAATCTCTTGGCCGATGCCATTTAATTTCATCATCCTACTAAATAACAGAGAATTTTGAAAACCACATAGATGGAACCAGAAACATAACACTAATATCATATTTTTTGTCATATTATGATCATCATGTGATATTTGAAATGATATCATGTCCTGTTTCTATCTAGATGATGCTGTATCTCCTGAAAGGCAAAGAGAGCGGCACCTGGCGATCGGTAGCGAGACGGAAAAACCAGGAGCAGAGAGACGACAGATTGAAGGAGTTAAGAATCAGGAGAAGTAACTGGAGGCAACTCAATAGTCAGAAGATGACGGAGGAGAGGACGCAACATCTCAAGATACTGTTTGAAGGGATGGGAATATATCACGAGAGACGGTAAGGCTTATTTACCGGTATTGATCCTGTACGATGACCCTTTTCTTTTGTGTCGTCTCTCGTTTCTATTCATCTTTCACGACTCTACTGTCAATATTGACCAAAAGTTTCAACATTCATATAACATTGTGTAATTCTGTGTTGTTGTTAATCAATCGAGGGATACATGTTATTTTTGTAGGCTAATTAAATGACATGCTAGGACTTGATTTATTAGTCTGTTAATCATACTCGAGTACATTTTCTCTGTACTGCTCTTTGGTTTCTACTAGTACTCATACTCACAAGAAAATAGAAATCGGGTGGTCATACTCATCTCATGGCTTTGTAGTCACCCTGCAGGTCCTACACTAAGCTCCCTGCAATATTGACCTAGTATGAGCATTTACATAGTTTATCTAAAACATTTCACAAATGAAAAAAATGTTCCCCTCTTTGCAGCTGCATGATCCTAATCATGAGTGTGATGTCACAGTAGGCTTTACTTTGTGTGACATTGTATGATTCTATGTTGTTTCTACTGCAGCAATCCATTGTAACAGCTGCTTTATATGGCACAGTTAAGAAAATGTAGAGTAAACTTGCTCAGCAGTCATTTGTTTCCAATTGTCATTGAGGGAATATTCTTCAAAAATTGATATTTGCTGTGAAAACTAAAGGTTATATGATGACCATAATACCTAACAAACAACAAGGAGCAAAAAGGGGGAAAAAACAGGAAAAACAGTTGATGCACTAAGTCATGAAAAATATATCAAACACTGTATGAGAACTTTGCCAGGCAACTTTTACTTAATAATATTAGAACAGAAATAATTTCTAAGAACAAATAAAACCTGGGAAAGGAGCAGAGAAATTTATGACTAGAACAGGATTCAAACCAGTGACCTCTGGATGACAAGCCCACCTCTACCAACTGAGCTATCCAGCCCTTAGTTGGTGGCGATCCCTATATAGCCGTTGGCGCCAGTCAGAAGCCATAGTACCTTGCATACCATGTAACCAGGGATCACACCCCAGTTTCATTGGATACAACCCCGAAAGAGGCAGGGAAACGGATTGCAAGAGAAATTCAGCTTTCTTATATATAATTATAAAAGTAAATGAACAATGGGAAAAACTAAAAACCTTGTGCAGATACAAAGATAAAGCCATATACAAACTACAACAATGCTCATGTCAAAGTAAAAACGACAATATCTTATCCTGAATCACTCAGATTTTAATCTGAACTGTTCCGAACATCTTCCAGCCATCAGCAGCCGTGAGAACGGCTCAACAGTAACATATATCTCCAATAATATAAACAATAAGTGGTTGGCAATACTTCATAGCTTTTTTTATCAACTCTTCGTCGTTTTCAAAGGAGGAATGAGGTTTCATCGGGTAGTAACCTCACGGATCAACAAGTGTCTGCCGTTGCCCTGGCTGATCTACAACAACTTCAAGCCCAAGAAGTGGAGAGAATCCTCTTAGAAATGCAGCACAAGGTATTTTTTCATTTGTTTGTAAAGAAGAATAAATAAATTGTTCCACAAATGTAATAATAGGTTTTTAATATGGTTGTATCAATTGATTGATTTTCATTTTGAGTTTGAAAAGCTCCTAAAAGAACTTCTCAGTGTGTCTGTTTGGTTGATTGTATTTGTTAAATTACATGCATGAAGAATGAACTTATGTGCTGAATGTATGATTACATACTGAACGTGAGATTACATGCTGAATGTACGGTTACATACCGAATGTGAGATTACATGCTGAATGTACGATTACATACCAAATGTGAGATTACATGCCGAATGTACGATTATATACCGAATGTGAGATTACATGCTGAATGTACGATTACATACCGAACGTGAGATTACATGCTGAATGTAACATTACTTGCCGAATGTGGGATTACATGCTGAATGTAAAGTTACTTGCCGAATGTGGGATTACTGTGGATGGGGTACGAGTTGCTTGATGCTATTGTTGTCGTCGTATTTTTGGTACGACTTTGAAATTAATTCATTGGTTAGAACTCAAACATAAACTTATTGGTAAAACTTTGCCAAAAACAATAAAAAAATCATGTATTTGTCTTGTGGTCAACATTTATATTACATAGATATCATGTGCCATATTGTCTGTTTGATAGCAGACCATTTTGATGTTGATGAGAATACAACAGAGACAACAATGTCATAACATTTCTTTTGTTTTTCACAAAGGCCTACAGCTTTATCTTATCAGCATGTATATGTATAATTGGCATCATGCTGCATGAAGTATTCCATCAGAAAAATAGAAGTCAAAGTCACAATAGCAAGACACTAACATCTTATTTTGCCATTTCATAGATATTTTAATTGATTGATCAATAAAAATTAAATCAGATTAGTATTGAAGATCCCAACTGTTTCACTCCATAACCTTCCTGCTGGTGAAGATAATTAAATTAAACAAGTTATGATATTTGGATGAATAAATCAGAGAGTAACCATTTCGGAATCATTTAGATTTTGTTTTGTTTTTCTATCGATCATCATTAGAGTTGTAAAGAGTTATTTGTCATCTGGCAACACGAACATGCTGCTTGGGTGGAGGAGTGGTTGGATAATATCTCGGCCATTTTCTTTGGGACTTTCCATCTCTCTGATGAAGAAAAGGAGATTGCACAACTGTTGCAGGACAAATACGAAACTTTAAGGTACGTATGCTTCGACAGAGTTGTCATGTGTTTGAAAATACATGGTTCAGCATTCTCTCAGTGCAAATTTTATCTTTGAATCATGGCTTAGTGTGAAACAAAGAAGAATAAAATAAATCAGATGTCTTCACCCAAGTTAGGTCATGTTTGAAGCTGTTACAGGACAAATATGTAACTTTAATGTACCTCTACACTAGTTATGTGATTCAATACATGGTTAAGCAGTCACCATCAGTACAATTTACAGTCACAGCTTTTATGATTTTATATTTGTGTCCTTTTTAATTATTGGGACAGCTGTGTATGTCTACTTTACTAGTTAACTTGTTTGGAGTTTCAAGTGAAATTCTGTCAAAAATTGTATAACATTTATTCATAAAGAACACATTTGTCAAATCAAATCAGTTTTCTTGTATACAAAACTTTGTTGTTTGTTTGTTCTAATTCATCTCATTCAAAGTTCTTCTGTAATGCACAAAAATATCCCATGATACAATTCTGTCATATTATATCTTCTTCTCAGATCTTGGTAGAACAAAAAAGTCAGAAACTTCAAACATTTTATGATTATCGATTTATACAGCTAGAAAAACTGTCAGAGGTTGAAAATCTCCCCTCCCCCTCCCCCTCCCCCTCCCCCCCGCCTCCATAGTACTATCCCCGATGAGTCTTTAGCCTGGCTTTCATCCAATCACAATCTACTTTTCTTTCTTTTTCCTCAAAAGAGAGAAACTGTTCCTAGAGATGTTGGTGAACCAGTATGGATTAACTTCCATCTGGCGGATGACTGATGAAGAGAAGCAGAGACAGATAGTGAAGAAGAAACTAGAGGAGAGAGAACTCCGACAAGATGGTGACCTGGAGGATGTAGAACAGATGTTTGCATCTGTTTTGAAGGTCAGGAAAAAGAATGATACAAAAAACAATACCCAGTATTATTAACATTAGGATTGCAATTTTAGCCAAACTAATTAGGACTTCTTTCTAAATTTATTTGCTGTGTAAATTTAGTAGTCTGCTTTGTCCAAAAAAGTTATCACCCAAAAATTGTTCTCATGATATTATTGATCACATGCAAATATTTTTTGCATGTTTTTTTTTTCTGTATTATTTGAAATGAAAGTTGACTAGTCAGGCCAATGAACTAAAAATTGTTTCAATGCCTGTTGTTTTTATGTTTTTTTTTTTTACCTCTGTATTCAGTTTCATCAATTCATCATTTGAATCAGCCCACTTGAAACAAATGTGGTTTTCCTATGTTTGGGTCATTCTATTATGAATAGAAGGGAGTGAATACAGTGACATTCCTGGTGTTTCTTTTACACATAGAACCAGTTAGGTTTGACTGCTTCTACTCTGTCATAAGTTAAACCCTTAGTTTAATGATGACAAGATATATATCTAGAATCTATATGGCGGTTCCCAGGTCAGGTGTTAGCAGTGGAATGATAATGGCGGCACCCTTCACCACTGTTATAGCGATTGTACCATATGTCAACAATTTCTCGGGATGCAAGAGAGTATAGCAAGAAGTATACATACAAAAATAAACGAATAACATTTTTATCTTCCCCCACAGAACAAAGAATCTTTCCCCAGACTAGTTGGCAATCTGAGAATATTGAAACAGAAGCAAATTCAAGAGAAGTTGGCGACAAGAAAAGCAGAAGGGAAACTGGACTCAGATTCGGAGAGTGATTCAGGTTAACATGAAATCCATTTATTAAATCAGAGAGCCAGCTGAAGAAAAGTCCTACATAAACAAACTAATTACTAATTAACTAAATAACTAATTAGTAGCAACTCCTTGAATTCTAATGTGGTTAAGTTTGCAAAAGAGCTTTCAAGATATTATTTTTACTACCATTGCTGCATTTTCTTCAAATTTGTTTAACTGGATGTTTTCAAGGAATCTTGTTATGGACATTTAACACTGGGACAGAATGTTTCAGCTTTTTTGTAAGAACAGGGATTTTAATTGAAGCATATAAGAGGCATGATAGTGAAAGCAGTATTTTGACTTTTGTATTCTTAACAAAAAGATGTGATGTTGTTGATAATTCATATAACGTATCTTATATTCGATACTGTATATGACATATTTGTAATTGTATGCAGGGTAAAATGATAGAAGGAAAGCCTTAAAAATTGTGTCAAGTCAAAGTGACCTAATAGAAAAATCAAAATAAATTATTTCCAAGGCAATAGTGTTCCCAGTTACAGTCCAACGTGTTTCTTTGAAATACGTATAATTTTCTAGCAATTCGTAGCTCCATCTAACATTAAGAGAACCCGCGAAGTCCGCGAAGTAACGTGTAAACATAGTCGCATGCGCCGGTTCGTGGCTGCACCCTATGGGTGGTCCCCAGGGATCACATAGATGAGGTGCACTGTATTACCCAGGGAGTGACTGTTTGAATTGTGCACACTTGGGTGTGAGGGTATGACAAGTTACCAATTTTCCATTAATCGTCTTTAAATCGTTTGAAAAGGTCTTGCCTTGATACAAGAACTTAACCTTTAACTTCAAGTTTTTAACTTTAGAAGAATTAACTTCTTTCTTTGTTTTCAGTTTGAACAAAAAGGTTTGCAAAAATGGAATATTGTTATGATTTCTTTCAGATTCGGATGATGAGCTTACGGCCGGGGATTTGCTGTCCGACCTGCAGTTGAGGTCGGATAGAGAGCTGGATATAATATTGGCCATGATTAACGGTGATGGAACCGAGAAGGCCACTCAGTCTGAGAAGATGGAATTGCAGCTGAGGTTACACCTGGAGCGGATGAGAGCTAAACAAGCTCTGGATTTTACCGAGAGTGCCCTGGTGGTCGGGTTAGCTGAAAGGGGCAAACTGAATTGGGAGAAGAGGTAGATGAAGTATTACTACATTTAATCTATCAAGAAGGATTTGAGAGGTGTTATTGTGAAGGTTGCTGATAGTAAGGTGTATTCAGTATATATATCCCCATAGAAGGAGGTGGGCTAAGGGTGGGGAGGGGGGGTGTGGGTGGAAGGGTGACGGGAAAGTATATACTACATTCAGGTGTTATAACACTATCTATGGCTGATAAGGTTAAGTTAGATTTAATCAAAGCTGTGCATGTGGGGAAACCTTGAACTTGAATTTTCTTGTTTATATCATCTATTTTGCAAAGAAAAACAGCTTTAGGGGACTTGTTCTGACAAGTTTACCTAAAGCTTATAGGGTGTTACTGGAAGTTAGATTGCTATTGATAACATTAAGATTTTGTTTTTAATTTATCGGCAAAATTAAAGTTGTTAAAGCAAGTTAATTTTGCCGATATCTGTGTGTCAGCATTTCATCACCTATGTATTAATAATCACATGTCAAAGCAAAATATTGGAAAAATTCAAAAGTTTCATCATTTGTAATAAATCTCGACTAGTTCAGTTTCTTTTTTTATCTTTGGACTAATAAACTACATTGTTGCGGTGATTAACGTATTAGCTAATACCCAAAAAATCGATCAAATATAATTCAATATACTGCTCCGAGTTGCAAAATATTAAAAGAATAAGGAAAGAGCATATCTTGTACAATATTTGATCTTTTTCTATTATAAATTGAAAATTAACACCCTAAGGATATTAGATCAGGATTGTTGCTGTATCCTTCCAAGTCCCATTTTGATAAATGAAACATTGATAGTGATGATTGTAATCTCTGATTTCATTTTTTTAAATTTTATTTACTTCAATCACTGGTTTCTTCTTTTCCCTTATTCTCATTTTGAAATCAGTTTAAAATCTGACCAGAGACGCTACAATAAACTAGCTGTCGAAAGATTCCGGATACGTCAGTCTGTGAGAGAGGCGAACTTGGCAGAGCCATTGGACAAGGAAGACAAAGTTCTTCCAAAGAAAGGTTAGAAATTTTCAACTTTGACGGGGGCGGGGGGGGGAGAAGAAAAAAAAAAGAAAGAAAAGACATCTTATTTGGGTGAGAGGAAGAAAGGTTAATGTTCTTATTGGATAATATTTTACATATGAATTTGTTACCTATTTTCTAGCCTGTTTGTTTGGATTTATCGATTGATGAATATAGATGTTCATCTTGGTGTGAATTGTAATAGTGTATTTATTCATTCATTCATTCATTTTTGTGGAGGAAAGGGGGGTGGGGAGAGGGGAGGGATACTATTTATGCCTGATGAAGATTTGCTATGGGAATTGTTGATAGATTTCACATGGAAATCAGGAAAATAGAAACTTAAAGTAAAAAAAGGAAAAGACTTAAAATGACAAAATTGCAATTAAATTAAAAATTAAAAAATTACTGGAATGACAAAAAGTAGAAGAATTACAAAAACAAAAAACAACAAGAAAGAAATTTTTTTTTGGCTAAAATGAAAATAAAATTCAGAGGACAATAGTCAGCTACAAATTCAATAGTGTGCAGATAATATAACACCTTTTGGTGCTAAGTATGTTTTTGTGATAATATTATAATTTTGCCCCCTCTGGTGGACTTAATTTGCAGGTGATATGATGGCATGGCGCTTAGCAGTCCTCCAAGAAGTGCTGAAATACCATAGAGCAGAGAGGGAGATACTCCTGAGCATCATGATGGACAAAGGAAGCAACGATCTACGAGATGCTGCCAAACAGATGACCCAAGAGGAGAGGGAACAGAGAATGATGGAGCTAAGGAAGAAAGCAGAAAGTCTTAATTTGGATGTGAAAAGTAAGTCCATTTGTGTTATTAATGTAGATCTGAAAGATGAAAGCTTCAGTCAGTTTTAAAATTCTTCATTTATAATCACATCTTTTCTCCTGAGTCTGAATAAAATGACTCTATTTTGAGTTTACAAGAGTTTATAGCAATTTAGAACATTCTCACTTACAAATTGTGAATTTCCCATTTCCATCCAAATCGTCATTGCTTCTGTTTACTTCTTGTTGTATGCTGGAGCGAAACTTTATGGCACCGACTTTGAATTCTTGCCACTCAACGAACCTTCCAGTCCTAAAAGGAGTTTGTATCACAGTACGTCCTCCTCATCTCCATGGAGACCAAGGAAACAACTTCTATCCATAAAAATGGAACAAAACCACTGGACTTTCTGTTTATTGGTACCTATGAAAAACTATGCTGTTTGATTTCCTTGTAGCCTGCACAAAATACAAATTACTTGTCACCTTAATATCACATATGTCGAAAAACTCTTGCGCTCAGATATACAGTACATCTAACTCAAAGACCACAATGTGTTTCGATCAAGATGGTGTAGTTGTCTTTTGATATTTTCTCAAACCTAAGTTTGCTCTTGTTTACTCAAGGTGACAACGAATCTAATCAGGACATACTGGAGGAGGTAGGCGCCATCAAGAGCGTCTTACGTAAACAGAGCCTGGAGACCAGGACAGAGACGGCGGTGACCCAGGAAGATGTGAGCATCTCGTTGATGGTGGATCTGCAGGAGATTCAGGACAAGGAGATTGAGCGGATCATCGAGAAGATGCACGGAATGGTAAGGCAGGAGATGGAAGGAGATTGTGGAGTAAACATTAACAAGAATTTTAAATTTCATTTAATATCCATTAGTATCAGGTAGAGTATTAGTGCAGTGATTGCACACTGATTTTACACTTTACACCTTTTTTTATTTTGGGGTGGGGGGGGGAGTTGTTGGAGCACAAGTTGGTTTACCTTGGTATTTTTCTTTCTGCCTTATTTTTTTGCTCTTCCTTTCTTCAATTGGAGGGTTCTGTGTTGTTAAGCCTATTTTAGAACACTTCCTTTTCAATTTACAACTATGCATGCTGTATATATATGTGACTTCATCAAAGTTTTTGTGCATATTGTATTGTTGTTTTGAAAAAAAACTAAGAAACAAATAAATGAAATGAAAAGTAGACACAAAACTTGGATTAGAGAAAGCATGAAATTAGTAACAGAGGAAATGATGAGGAATTAAAACATTGGTATTAAGAAGCAAAGATGGTCGAGTTACAGTAAAGTACAGTCCTTGTATGTAGGTGTGCACTGCACAGTACAACTTAAACTTCATTTTGACCACATTTCAGATCTGTGGCTAGAAATTTCATCGTCCTTTCATCGTAAGAAAGGAAAGGATAAGGAATTAAAACATTGATGGGGATTAAAAGATGGTTGGATTTCAGTCAAGTTAGAGCGCTTCCATACAGATATACAAAGGACAGCATAAACTGTCAAAGTTATTTGGGCACACAGTTTGGTTTTTCAGATGTAATGTCATGTCTAAGTTTTCATGTTAGGAGAAAGAATCTTTCTCCGGTTTAAAGATGATAATTATTTCAAAGTGACTATCATCTCTGGACCGGTTGCAAAACCTTTTCGACAGACCGACGACCGTCTCTCGAGGTTGAGGATGGAGTTCATTCGACACAGACAGTTGTACGCCGGCCGGAATACGCTGATAGCGTTTACACGTTACGATGGTGTGGCGGACGAGGACAGTCTCATGAAGGTGGGTTTAATTACTTCATACGTTGTTGCTGTGTAGTCTGTGGGTAGACATACCCTGGAAGGTACTATAGTTCGGTCAAATTAAAGGTTGGGTCGGTGATAGGATGTTGAAAAGGTAAATCGGTGATATTAAAAGCCACCTGATACCACGATGAGAAATGTTTGTAGGGGACGGTTTCATTCCTTCATTCTTAGCAGTGTATTATACACACCTCTTAATTTCTGAAGTTTTCTTTTTTTCTTTTTAATATGAGTGATATGGTACTTTGACTGACTTATAAGTACATTTATCCTGGTGGGGAATGGATATGGGGGGGGGGTGGAATTGGAGGTAGGAAAGAGGGGTGGTGGAGAATTTCAACTCCACAAAATTGATAGTGAATGAGAAGTCAGGTCAGTGTGTTGGCTTTAAAGGAGACCAAACAGATTTCCATTTTCACATTTTCAGGCGAAATATTGCCTCCCTCCAAATGATATTAGTCCGCTAGGCCTAAAGTATGTTGCTTCTTGCATCATGCATAGGTATAGAAGAGTAAATCGTGTATTCAGTAGTGCAAGACTAACCCTCCTCTCTCATCTCCTCCTTGCTCCCCCAACCCTCCTCCTGCTCACCCCCTCCCTCCCTCCCTCCCTCCCTCC
>KN886777.1:47100-59887 GCA_000934455.1 Apostichopus parvimensis
GGGGGGGGGGGGGGGAGTGGTTGGACGAAAGTTGGTTTACCTTGGTATTTTTCTTTCTGCCTTATTTTTTTGCTCTTCCTTTCTTCAATTGGAGGGTTCTGCATTGTTAAGCCTATTTTAGAACACTTCCTTTTCAATTCACAACTATGCATGCTGTATATATATATGTGACTTCATCAAAGTTTATGTGCATATTGTGTTGTTGTTTTGAAAAAAAAACAAAGAAACAAATAAATGAAATGAAAAGTAGACACAAAAACTTGGATTAGAGAAAGCATGAAATGGTAAAGAGAGGAAATTATGAGGAATTAGACATTGGTATTAAGAAGCAAAGATGGTTGGGTTTCAGTAAAGTACAGTCCTTGTATGTAGGTGTGCAATGCACAGTACAACTTAAACTTCATTTTGACCACATTTCAGATCTGTGGCTAGAAATTTCATTGTAAGAAAGGAAAGGATAAGGAATTGAACATTGATGAGGATTAAAAGATAGTTGGATTTTAGTCAAGTTACAGCGCTTCCATACAGATATACAAAGCACAGCAAAACTGTCAAAGTTATTTGGGCACAACGTTGGTTTTCAGATGTAATGTCATGTCTAAGTCTCTGTTAGGAGAAAGAATCTTTCTCAGGTTTAAAGATGATAATTATTTCAAAGTGACTATCATCTCTGACCGGTTGCAAAACCTTTCCGACAGACCGACGACCGTCTCTCGAGGTTGAGGATGGAGTTCATTCGACACAGACAGTTGTACGCCGGCCGGAATACTCTGATAGCGTTTACACGTTACGACGGTGTGGCGGACGAAGACAGTCTCATGAAGGTGCGTTTCATTACTTGTCCCTTCCATTCCACTCTCTTCCTCTCCAAATCTCACCCCCCACCCCCTCCTCTATCATCTCCTCATTGCTCCCTCAACCCTCCTCCTGCTCACCTTGCTCCTGCTCACCCCCTCCCTCCCCCTCCCATCTCTCACCCCTCACACCATATCCATATACTTTATGATACCATGATTTTATAAACAGTATCTTATAACCTTTGTTTCGCAGGCTCTGCGTAAGAAGTATGACTTTTTGAAGGACAAATGCCTGCTAGATCTGCTGAAGAAGCAATGCGGCGAAGCAGAATGGGCCAAGATATCGGAACGAGAGGGACAGCGGAGGTTAATGAAGTTAAAACTGGAGGAGAAAAGACTCAGGAGAGAAGGTAATCGAAAAAAGAAGAATAGCAGTTTAACTACATTATTCAACAGATCTCATATCAAAAATAACATCGAACTCTTTCATTTTACTTCAGATAACAAGTTGGAAAAAAAAAATCACCTTTTACAGATTCTGGCAGCTTAGCAAATATTGTGTTGTGGCATATTACAGTGTTGTGATTGAGCCGTCTGCAGTTTTTTATGTGTTTGTTTGACAAATTTGTTGTCATTGGATTACAAAATAAGTTTCCTGTTCGATGAATGTTGTTCTTTGCTTTTTAAACTAGCATACACTCTCAAAGTTTTTGACAGGTTTTGGAATAATATTCCAACAAACTTACAGTTTTAGTTTATGGTCTGTGGTATTCAATTTAGCAAGAGACCTTATGCCAAGTAGAACCACCTGCTTTGGAATTTTATTTTCTTTTTTTTCTAAACTCACTTTTGATTATTAACATTATTATCTCTTACATTGTTTTGATGTTTTGTGATGTGATAATTAGGTAAAGAAAGAAATGAAGAAAGAGATTTGTCAGTTTTATCATGTATTTGTCTATTTATCATTGTAATCCTTATTGCTCTTATTTATTTTCTCATTAAAACAGGCAAGGTGGATGAACTGCAAAAGCTGTTGGGAGGATTTCTGGAACTGGACCTACAGATGCACAAATTAATGGGAGACAGCCGGGCAGAGTACGAAGATAAACTCAACAAAAGACGACAGGCACGTCAGAGAAGACAGAAACAGGGTTTGTTAAAAATTCTTATTTTCATCTCGATTCGTTGATAATGGGTCTATCCACTTTACAATTAAACTTGCATAAATTTGTGCATAGTGCAATTTGGAACTACGACGTTGAAGATATAAGTCTTCAGAGTTACTCAAAAAGTTGGGAAAATGAATATTTCCACCTTTTGTGTAATTTTGGTACAAATTGCTACGAAGTTAGTTTAATAGATTTAATTGATATATGTAATTTATTTATCTTTGGACTTATGGTTTGATATCATGGCAAATGTCTAGCAATTTTCTGAAGTTTATTCTAGCAGCAAGCTTGTTAGTTTCATCACCCATCTTACATAGTAGTCTATTAAATGTTATTTATCAGGTCTTGATGATGGAGATGAAGAAGGTCTCTCAGAGGATGAGGAAGTGCTGGACATTTCCTCCAAGAACCCCTTGGATGACCTGCAGAGGCGGTTCGACCAAGAGAAGGATGCCCTGCTGGCAAAGTTACGAGGAGTAGAGAAGCAGTACTTGAGCGAGAGGGAGAGGCAGGCGGAGCTGGCCAGGTTGAAGAGAGAGTTACGTAAAGCCCAGAAGGAAGACGACTTTTCCGCAGCAGCTCTGGTCCTAGGATTAGCTGAGAGGAACCAAGCAGCTGCCGAGGAGAGGTTGGTATCTCTTGTGTTGATCTGATAGGCTTTGAACACCTCTTTTAAATATTACTTTCTAGTCTAGTATTTATATTCACTGTATTACACTGTATATATACACTGTATATATACACTGTATATACAATGTATATGACACTGTATATTTGACTGTGTACACTGTTTTTACTGTATTACACTGTATATACACATACACTGTATATAACACTGTATATACACTATATTACACTGTCTAGTATTTGCACAGGGGCTATGCAACACAGAGGCTCATAGGAAGCCCCTATCAATGTGCTGATTCACGGATGGATAATACTTCCAATATCGAGTCGTTTCTTTTTGACGGGTGTTTAGAGGATTATTTCACAGGCGTGTAATTGTCCCCCCCCCCCATTTCTGCTCCTGGGACATCTTTTTCTCAGCATCCCCGATCCGATTGACGAGAGTGTACCTCAGTAGCTGATCACATTTATCATATAGTGAGGATGGTGAAGGCACAGTGCAGCCATGGTGAACCAAAGTTGTTCCAAAATGAGTGAAAGAACTGTTTCACTGGCCCACATTTTTTTGAGATTACATATCCCAATGGCTGACATCCTAAATGCTAGTATCTATCGTGATTCTCTTAATTATTTGTCTCTTTTATGGATATTAATGAATTTGGATAAGAAAGAAGGGTGAATAACAAACTTTCACCATATTTTATAACTTAAATGATCTGGTCTTTGTGTTGAGATTGTCAAAGATTGTTGTTGGATAGGAGTAATTTCTTCCTTTGGTTTTGAAAAGAAGCATCCAGTTTGGGCACGGGCCCCTCAGTTGGTGAATGTTAAAGGAACAGTGTTGTTTCACGGGTGCAGTATGTCATATGGTGGAAGTCATTGGTATATGTGAAAGATATTTTTTGATGATATTTACACTACTGAGATATTAAACTGTAGGTACTTGAAAACTACTTGAATGTATGTACTTGAATGTTTATTTCAAGTCTCATCATGCTTGATGTTTAATGTTTTGTAAGTGTAGGCACTTTTAAACTGTAAGGAAATCCCATTTTTTGTAGGTTGTTGCTTGCCAAATTGGTCATTGTTATCACTACGTAGAAAATTACGGAGAAGAGATATTTTGTTTATCTGTTAAATAATAGTGAGTGTCATACTGTCTTGTTCATCCCTCAGATTAAAGAAGGATCGTGAGAGGCAGGAGGAGTTGGCCAGGAAGCGGCTGGAGGCAGCCCGTCAGAAGAAGAGAAGTTTGAAATCTATCCAAGAGGATGTAGATGAGACCGTCATCAGTAACGGAGACAGAGCAGCGATGCAGGTATCTGGGTCATTCCATTAATTAGGGGTCAAAATGTGACAGTTTTAGTGTATCTTGTTCATCGTGAAGCAGTAAGATATTCCCCGTGTAATAATGGTACCTTCTACTGAAAATAGACCAAGTTATTCAAATGTCTGTAGGGTTCCAACACTGTGGGATCGAGGTGGGCACAGCTGACCTGGCCTCCAAATAAGTTTCATAGCTCAGTGATTTTACATATGATTTGGTGTTCCCATGGGTGGCAATTTTAACCCCAGTGAACGTCGGTCTAACTTCCTGTCTCCTCACTTCCCCCACCCCCCCCACCATGAAATTTGATTTACAGAGGTATTAGTTTTCCAAATTTATGACATTGTATAGCATCATGGCCTTTGACCAGTAAGCTTTTTTTGGTGCTGATACTGAACCAGAGATAAGTTAATACCAGCATGATGTTGTTCTGAATGTCCACATTGTGAACTGAAATGTAAAAATGTGTATTTTACATTCTTGTATTTATCACAGAACAAAATATCAAAATTATATCAGTTAACATGTTCAGTAAATTCCTTTCAAAACATCATGATATGTGTCTGAAACTTTAACGTTCCCTAGTCACGTTTACGGGAATATTATTATGACTTTACCTTCTATTCCGTCCTCCTCTACTTGCTCTACCTCGCAAAGGATGGAGTGCTGAAGGCCCTGGAACAGAAACACCTGAAGGAGAGGCAGACCCTGCTAGTATTGCTACAGACAGAATTCTCCGAGGACGAGAGACTGGTCGCTGAGAACATGAGTGGCGAACATAGAGTGGAAACAATGCAAAGACTACAGCACAGTATAACAACTCTCGCTAGAAGTGAGTTCTTATGACGAAAAATGTCACACTTTGCTTTTATCTTAGGAGGGGTCGTTTGATGTACACGATGTGAATAGGGAATTGAATAGAACATATCCTAGGTTATTGTAGTTTCTTTATCTACAGAGTTGGAAATCAGCTTCTTGCTGGTGACACATTTCACGACTAAAATGATGAAGAGATGCAACAAGTCACTCTTTTTTGAAAACCAGTCATAATGAATGTTTTGTCAACAATTAACATGCTAGCTGTCGATATTTCTATTGAAGAGTGTTGTGAGGTCTTAAAGAATGACTTTCATACAGAAATTAGTGTTGTAAGCAGCAGTTGAGTGTTAAAAGACTGTTAGCAGTGTTATTGAATGGTCTGCAACATATTAACCTTTTATGCCTATAGTCATATTTTAAAGGATCTGTTGTGACAATATGAATAAACATCTGACAATGTGTATGTCTATTTATGTGAGTATGTCTGTCCATGTGTGTATATGTGTGATTGGTATGTTATACAGTGATTGGGGGTGTATGGCCAGCTTAATAGCTTAAAAACCTTGTAGAGAACTGATTACCTTCATAATTAATTCATAATTAATATTTAATATATAAACAACTGAGAATGAATGAAGTCTTACTTTACAGTCCTATGAATTTCTGTTTCTGGTACAGAACAAACAGAAGAGCGTATCCAGCTGCTCTTGGAAGCTACCATACTGAAGATCGTTTCGAGGACAGTCTATCTGACCAAAGAGGGAGGGTCAGAGGTCGGGGAAGATGATGTAATAGTGACCATCATCGCTGACCTCCAGGACCAACAGGATAAAGAGAGTGAAGCTCTGATCAAGAAGTTAGTCGACAAGGTAAACACAAATAAAAGGCATCCTTAATTTGGTTTTAAAGTTTTGAGATTGGAAAATAAAATTTCAGGTGGCAAAGAATATGGGTGGGTACTAAATACTTATTGGTTATGAGATATTATGTGTGAAAATATCAGTTATTGTTATCATAATCCAGCACTGTAAAATTAAGGAATTCCAGGGTGAATGTAAATGATTTTTTCATCTTCATTTGGTTAGTTTGATTTTTGCGTGATTCAAACTTGGCTATGTAAATGATGCTACTATCTGACATTCCACATAGGCGAGTCATGCAAATTGGGTTAGAAATGTAAATAGTTAGTGATTTGCGATTTTTTAAATGTGGAAGAGAATTAATACTTTTTTAAAGTTTCCTGGGCTCATACATACATCACTTATGTTTGTGAACGATAAGTTTGGTTCTCAAGTGTTACCGAGGTAGGCTGAATTCTGCTCTGTTTAGCAACAGGAAGGTACATTGATAGTGGTCGTTATTTATGTACTTGTATTGTAGTCCATAGGATCTCACTCTGTGAAAAGGAGAAATCATTCAGTCAAACGCTACCTTTGTTAATCAGTAAAAAAATGACAGTTTGTAGAATGAATTAACCATTTGGAATAGTTCCGTTCCTTTACATGTAAGGAACAGTGCAGCTACATCTGCTGTAACAGTCCTTATGAAAGGCTAAGTAGAATGTCAGTAGAATGAAGAATAAACCATTCCAGATAGTAACTTGGTTCCTTCATTGCTCTGCAACAACCAAGCTTCATTGTTAACAGACTAACAGTTATTGCGTGGACAAAGGTTTTAGTTCAAGGAGGGTCGGTCTGTAGAAGGTAACTACACAACCTAATTTCTTATAGCTGACTGGTGGTGTAGTTGGTAGTAACCAAGTTGGAAGTAACTAATTCAGATAGTTTGGTTCCTTCAGCAACAGCCATAGCATCATTGGTAATAGTTCTTTGCACATAGACAGAGGTTTTAGTTCATGGAGGGTCGGTCTGTAGAAGGTAACTACACAACATAATGTATCATAGTTGACTGGTGGTGTAGTTTGTAGAATGAAGTATCAACCATTTGAGATCATTTTGTTCAGGTCACAGTCAATCCTGCCTCTCACCCACAGGAAAACTCTTATCTGGTGAAGATTCAACAAGAATTGATCGAAGAGACCAAGTACGGAGTGAATGCCAACGTCACCTTGGTAGTGACGATGCCCGACCTCGTCAAGAAGACTGACGATGAAGAGTTGGTGGAAGCTCTGGAGGATAAATACGATGCCTTGAGAGACAAGATCTTGGCTGATGCTCTCATGAAACAGGTAGATTTCAAAGGACTGCTTTCCACAGATAAATTGAATTAATCTGGAATTTTTGGGCAGCATTCAGGAGTTATCATACATCGTATCACACTAAAAGACATAAATAATATTAAAGTACAAAAGAGTAACAGATCATAAAATGCAGTACTAAACATGGCTGCATGTCTCAGTGTGTAAAGAACTGGACCCTTCCCACTTATTTGCCATGTACGGTACACAAACACAATGTTACAAAACACCATTACCAAAAGGTTATTGCTCAAATGTTTTTTGTTAAAAAGATTTGAGAATGATTTTGCAGCTTCCTTCTCTCACATTTCCTTTCATGTTATACATTGAGGAAGAGGAAGGGAGGTCTGTTTCTTGGTTTACACCTTAAAATTTCATGGCGCCCAACTTGACACCTCTACCCGCTTCCCCCCCCCCCCCACACTTTTTGATGCTCTTTTACCAGCCAGACATTTGGCATATAATGTATGAAATCACTCCATCATGTACTTTCATACAGATGGGAGCTAAAGAATGGGCCAATCTATCGGAGAAGGAGAGGCAAGCGAGATTGATCAAGTTACGTCTCCAGGAGAGGAAACTACGGCAAGAGGGAAAGTTTGACGAAGCCTCCGCTCTCCTCGGAGACGCCGCCAAGAATCAGGCTGCCCTCGCTGCCCTGATGGGGAAGACGAGGAAATCTCAGGAGGAACAGATGCGGGAGAGGTTGGAAAGGAGACGACAGAGAATGGCGTCTGGTGAGAAATTATAAAGATCTCGTACATTTCGTTTGATCTCAGTTTGTTCAACGTGAAATGAATAGACCTTTCATCTTATGTAAAGTGATATGCCTGAGATTTGAATCAGTTTGATGTTTTGTCGTTTAGAAATTATAAATTACATTTTTATTAGTTTGGACAGGACGTCTGCATTTATTTTACTTTGATGGTGATTTTTTTTTGTCTTTTGAATGTTTCTTCCTCTCAACAAAAGGAATGTCCGAGGAGGAAGCCCAGAAGCTGGAAGAGGAAGAAATACAGCAGGAGGAGGAAGATATGAATAAAAAATCAGAAAATATACTGCAAGAATTAGAGAATAGAAAAATGGAGGTAGAGTTTATTATCACAGTAAACAGTATATTTTAGCCTTTGAAGAAGATCCTGCTAGGATCAAAACGTCAGGCCAACTTACTTTTACACATTCCCTTACACAGGCTCTCTAGTGGATAAGCAGTTTGCTAACAGTTTTATTTTATTTTTATTTTAGTATATTTAGCAGTCTGTTTGTTTTGTACATTGTTATTTTCATTTGTGTCTGCATATATGCTTAACTATAAACTCCTTAGAAATAATGTTAAATTATCAACTATCATTTCTTAGAGCTAATCATTTGCATATTTGATTTTATTAAGTTATGGTCCTGACAATTAGCTATTTTTCTTTTATTAATATTCCTGGGTGTGGTAATTCATTTGTTTTTATAGTTTGTATGTGTATAATGAGGTAAGAACATTTTTTTCTCTCTTCACTACTATGCCAAACTCAAAACTCTGTAGAATATATCTAAGTGTCATATAAGCTACTCTGGGTTTATCTGGGTTTACTCTGAGCTTATCTGGGTTTTGCTTGCTGTAGAAAATAAACCCCCAGATAAATGCTATTATAAAGGTGTTTGTATTGTCAGCTTGCTTCACCCATTAATATTTCTTTCATCAAAGTGAAGTGATGATTTGGTTCTGGCATGAATTTGTGTGTTTTATCTTTGTCATTCCAGGAGAAAGCTGAGCTTCTATCTTCGTTGAAAGGAGATGGTTCAGAGACGAAAGACACCATGGTGGAAAATAAATATGATGCTTTGAGGGACAAAGTGTTGGCCGAAGCTCTTATGAAACAGGTGATTATTCTTGGCCTCCTTTGCTTTCAAATGATCTGCTTAAAATAATAATGACATGAAAGATGAACAATGAAGGGACATTTATGAAACAAAAACAAACAAAGAAACTCTCCATTGCATGTGGAACCATGAATAATTGCTTCGGGTAAACACAGTGTTGTCTTTACAGAACAGAAGGTCATAATGTGTTGTTCTTACTCTCAAAATTTTGTAGCATTTATCAAATATTTATATTTGTGATATAACAAAGTGGTTATGTCGGGGTATAGTCAATTAGGAAACTCAGTTTCACGGTATCGTTGACATTAATCATTTATGACAGAGAGTTTTGTCATAACATTTTCAAATGTATTTCTTTTCTGCAAATCAATGACAACTTGATATGTTTGTTACCCTCTCCAGATGGGAAATGCAGACTGGGCGAAATTATCCGAAAGAGAGAGACAACAGAAGATAATGCAGTTGAGACTGCAGGAGAGAAAACTGAGGCAAGAGGGCAAGATCGACGAGGCGTCCGCATTACTGGGAGATGCCATGAAAGCGGATGCCGCCCTCGCTCTGTTGAAGGAGGAGCAGCGGCGAGAGAGGGAGAGACGTCTGCGAGAACGACTGGCTAAAAGGAAGCAGAGAGCAGAGCAAGGTTTGTATTTTCATCTGGAGTAAAGTTAAGGGTTTTCTATAAAATGCACATGTTTTTGGCATTACTTTGTTTTGTTGAGGAATGCAATAAATGGGAAAATGCTACCAGTTGCAAAAATCTTTTTTCAAATTGTTTTGTTATTTTTGTTTAATAGTACTGGTGTTTAGAATGAAATATTTTTTATTTTTTTTATTTGATTTTTTATTTCTTTAATTCTGTCAGGTATGTCGGAGGATGAAATTTCAAAGCTGGAGAAGGAGGAGGAGCAGAAAGATGAAGAGGAGATGAAAGAGAGGCAGGTGAACATCATGGAGGCGATTGAGATTATAGAAACACAAGTAAGTATCACAAAAGGAAAAAAGGTATCAAAGCAAGAAAAACAGAAAAAATCCAAAAAACTCTCGAAATGGTTGGAAGTCTACAATTTCTGCCAATTTAGTTTTTTTGGCTCATTTCACCAAGATTTGCCTCAAGTCCACAGAAGTGTTGTTCCTATCTTATAGATTTTCTTGATCACTAAATTGTCCTTCTCAGGGATTAAATTATCCATTATCCCATCACAAATGGTATGCGGAATTCCAAAGATGTATCACACTTTTCTTTTTACACATGAACCAACCATAGCATTTGATAAGAGACAAGATTCCGCACCTTCTAACCTGCTACACGAAATCTGAACCCTTAATTATTCCATGCTTCTTCTATATATATTCTTGAAATGATATACTATTCAAATACTTATAAGATAATGGACTACATATACTAGGACATGATAACCTTCGTCCACTATTTTTCAGCTATATATCATAAAGGAATAGTTAAACCCTTAGTTATCAAGTTAAAAGCCTCAAGGATATGTAAAGTTTTGAATATGAATGGTTGTAATGGTGATAGCATTTTCCTGAGATGTTTTGTACCTGTTCTTGCTCATACGTTTCACTTTACAAATTGTAAGAGTGCACGGTTTACTTCTTTTCCCCCGTTTTGTACTCGTAGGATAAAGATGTTGAATTGAGGCTAAGAGGAGAGCTAGAGAAAGAAATTGAGGATAAATATGATGACCTGAAGGACAGATTACTGGCTGAACTTCTTTTGAAGCAGGTAGGGTGGTCTTTATTTTAAATTGATGAAGCAAATACATCTCTCAGAAGACTTGGTAGTAGTTATTTCTATTGATTATCCTCATTGTCTTTAATTACATAGTGGAGTATTACCATAGTCACTGTTAGATGTTAACAAGTACAGTTTGGACTGTTCGTTGAGGGTTATTCAACTGTTTTATGAAGATCATACGCAAGATTTCTATGTTCTTGTGTGTGCTGTTTGTGCATAATCTCTCATGCAGACCATTACCTTACTTTTTATGCATGGTTTTAATCTATAGTATTCAATTCTTTTATTTACTTTATTCAAATTTCCTTTACTGACGAAATGGATAGAACAAGAGAGATAGAACTATATTCACTAAAGCAAAGATTATTGAGATTTGTGGCTTCGGGCAGATCAGTAGGGGGGTTTGGGTAAACTTGCCGAGCTTTGTTTGTTTTTCTTATTAATATAATTGCATTCTTGTACATTATACAAAGAAATTCTTCCTCCCCCTGCCTTGCAAAACAAAATCTCCCCCTGCACTTGCTCATTTGTGAATGTTCAGGTTCAACATTCAATTTTTTTCTTTCCTTTGACTAACTGTATTGGATGTTATTGCTATTAGGAAAAGTACTCATGGCTAATTTCTGGTTCCTCCTAGCTCGGTGCTGCAGATTGGGCCAAGCTCTCAGAGAGAGAGAGACAAGCCAGACTCTTGAAGCTGAGACTGATGGAGCGACGGCTGAGGATGGAAGGAAAGTACGATGACGCGGCCGCTCTTCTCAGTGACCTGGCAAACTCACAGAGGGCGCTGGAGCTACTCCGAGAGGCAGCCCGTCAGGAGAGAGAGAGGCGGTTACGAGAAAGGCTGGCAAAGAGGAAGCAACGAATGGCAGCCGGTATGGATGGAAGGATCTAATTGATAATATTAATTAATTAATTAATCATTTATCTTACACCTAGTCTGTGTATATTGTCAGGAGCGTTGCAGTTTTACCTACACCTTCACCATATGTTCTGCTTCATGGTTGTGCAGTCATTATCATTGTAATTTACGGGGTGCGAGGGGGGGGGGGGTTCAGTGGGTTCTTTTTGTCCCTCAGCAGTTTCATATCTATTGTGACCTCCAAGCTACACAATACACAATATTTTTAATTAAACTCTTCCTTTATGCTGTAAAAAAAGAGAGGTATTTTCCATAATATTTTTTTTTTTCCCATCAGGAATTAACTCTTTTAATAGATTTAATTGCCTTATTCTTTGAGAGGACTTTTTTTTGCTTTCTTCATTAGGTATGACTCTTGAGGAGGCCTTAAAACTGGAAGAAGAAGAAGCAGCCGAGGAAGAGAAGACCAACAAGCGTGAGAAACAAGATAATGTGATGGAGGCTATAGATACTCTCATGTCAGAGGTAACCACTATAAGGCTATAGGCTGAATTTGTAACAGTTTTACATTTAGTTCTTTTTTTATTATATTTATTGATTTATTGATGTGCTAAACTTTCGAAAAGACTCTCAGAATTATTCTTCTTTGACCCTGAGCAACATGTTCCATAAGACCACAGAATATCTCCGAGAGGCAAAAATGCATTGAAGATGGTAGTATAAACGCATGTTAATAGAGATTGAGTAAAGTGTGACCATTATTTGACCTTCTAGCATAATTTGGTGAAAAAAAAAAGTGAATATTTTTAAAATTATTTGAAAGCAAAGTGGTTATTCACAGAAAGACCTGACAATGACATCCATTGTATCAAGTCTATTAAAACTACTGCAAGAAAAAATTTTCATCTTGTTTTGGTGAATTTCTGATTCTAACTTCAGCATGCTGACAGTATGAACAGTTCTGTACTTTTATCTAATAGAAAATAGGATATTCATACTGTGAATACGAGTGCTTTTGAACAACATGAAGAGTACACTGTGTGAATGCTTGTCCCAACTGAGAGTAATGTGACCAAATTTAGTAGCTATAATTCTGCAATCTAGCCTTTTCTTATGTGGCAAAAATATCTGAAGTACAACCGTTTTTCCTTTGAAAATAAAAATATCTTGAATTTCTTTCTCGTTTCATTTCCATATTTCAGGAGAAGAACTCCTTGCTGCAGAAGTACGGCAAAACGGAGACCGATAACGTGGAGGATAAATACAATGCAATGAGAGACAAGATGCTGACTGATGCACTTATTCAACAGGTTCTCATGACCTTAACATTTCATTCCTTAATGGTCTTAAGTTATACGGTA
>KN886777.1:61677-80272 GCA_000934455.1 Apostichopus parvimensis
CATGTGTGTATGACTGTTTAGTCTGGTTAAGAAACAGCATTATGTTAGACCATGCAGTCTCACTAGTGGTAGTCACAGGGATAAGACCATTAGGTTTGACCAATGAACATCATTATGTGAGACCTGTCAGTCTGATTGGTGACTATCATGTGTGTATGACAGTTAAGTCTGATAAAGAAACAGCATATATGTTAGACCATGCAGTCTTACTGGTGTTAGTCACAGGTATAAGACCATTAGGTTTGGCCAATGAACATCATTATGTGAGACCTGTCAGTCTGATTGGTCAGACTGACCATCATGTGTGTATGACTGTTAAAGTCTCACATGGGTATGTCAAATCATTAGGTCTTAATGATGATTACCTTGTGTGTAAGACCAATGAGTCTGAATTATCAGTATGCTATCTGTAAGCCAGTACAGTCTGACTTGAAGAGACTGGTTTGACCGCTACCCTATTTCTACATAGTAAAAGTTACATTAGGAAGCATACCTTAATAGAGAATGCTCATCTTCTAATACATCTGAAGTCAAACCAACCTCTTCCTGCTGATTAACTCAGCCAAATCCCCTTTTTGTTTGCTCTCTCTGTAAATGTTAAATTCAATTAAATGATGTGTTTTATCACAATTATGTTTAAACTTTCATATTTGAAGTGGAAGTTTGATATCTTCACACAGGATTAATAAATTACGTTATAAAGTTGTCATAGGTATTAAATATTAACTAACAGTTTCTTTATACTGCATTGCCACTAGTGGGTAAATAATTAACTATTAAGTTCCAAACATTTTATCTTGATGTAGGATGTCAGTTTGTCTGATTTAAAGTAAGCGCGGATGTCTGCTGGTTGATATGAAATGATTCTTTGATACACATATGCTTTTGAAAAACTGTTCACAAGCTCAATTTATAGACTCGGCATAGCATGATTTCTGACATAGATCTTCCTTGATTTATTCATCTCAGGAGAAAGCTGATATTCTTTCGACTATCAAGAAACCAGATAAAATGGAAGTCATGAAAGATGTCGAGAGAAAATATGATGAGATAAGAGACAAGATTCTCACCGATACCCTGATGAAGCAGGTGAGTACATTTTTTTTTTGCCTACCTGTATTTTTTGAAGGAAAATATGAGTTTACAGAGCTTTTTAAAACCCAGACATCGCCTCACCTTTACTTGACACTCTGTATTTCTAACACATCTCGCAGATGACGGATGCAGAATGGGCCAAACTCTCCGAGGCCGAGAGGCAGGCCATGAAAGTAGAGCTGAAGTTAAGAGAGCGGGAGATGAGAAGGCTCGGAAAGTGGGAAGAGGCGACCAGTCTTTTAGGAGGAGCGGCCAAATCCGAGATGGCCCTCCAGGTGATCCGAGATGCAATGAGAAGATTGCAAGAACAGAAGATGAAGGAAAGGCTGGAGGCGAGAAGGCAGAGATTGGGAGCGGGTAAGAGATTGTAATTTTGGAAAGAGGAGGATTATCAGATTCAGATGAATCATTTTCATTTTTAAGATTGTCTTTGACAGGGATAACCAATCAGTGTCCTGTGGGTAGGGCTTGTATTGGTTTGTCTGAAGGAGGGACAAGTTGTCCCAGCTTGGAGAAGGTGCCTAAGTTGTCCCACCTCCCTTTATTTGTTAAAGAAAGAAAAAGAATGATTTTGATGGGTACCTACATGAAAATGGTACTAGATTTGAAGTTGAAAAAGCAATAAGCTCTGTAGTAAGATCAGAACAGGTGAAGATAACATGTTACTACTGACATGTCACCTTTCTGTACTCTAATTGGATCAACTGCAAAGAAAGTATTTTCCACTTTGTATATAACAACTTTGCTCAGATTCCTAAAGTTCCAGTCATTGCTTAAAATTTGGTTAACCCACCCACCCTGAGTCTCACAAATGATAAGATATAAGAGAAACATAGGAAATAAGAGGACATGTGTACAGTAACCCTAACTATGGGTTACATAAACATCAACAGGATGTACGACTTTGAAATCCTGTATTTTTAGAAAGAATATGCCAATGTTGAATCAAATCCGTCATTCTGGCTATTAAAGAGAATTAATAACATGTAGACTGTAGTAGATGATTTATTCAATCCTATAGCGATATAGAGTCAAGGTCCGATTTCTGACATTTTTGGGTCTTTATTTTACAAGCAACACTTTTATGATAATTTTTCGAAATTTTCTTTTGCTGCTAGTGTACTGAGATATACGTGTCATACCAGTACAAGTGAAATAAACAATTAATTGTTAAAAGGGAGTGACTTCACATTTGTTGCATTACTGTGCAGCTTCAATACTCTAAATTATATTTATGTAGAACTGTTGGTCAATATTAATTTTTCTAACCCTGTTTGATATTGTAGCTGTATATTTCTGCTGTGTTTGCCATCAAATGTTATATAACATATGGTAAGTACACAGTAAGTATATAGTACATTATAGTACATAATACATATAGTACATTATAGTACACATTACATAGTAATACAAGGTGACTATATGAAGAAAAAAAACTTCTTCCCATCCAAGGTCTGACAGAGGAAGAAATTGATAAACTTGAAGAAGATGAGAAACGAGAGGAAGATGAGGTTGATGAAACCAAGAAAGAAAACGTGATGGAAGCTATTGAAACTCTTCTGCAAGAAGTATGTATGATAAAAGAAAAAAAAAACAAAAACGGCAAGTAAAAACGAAGGAAGAAAGGAAAAGATAATTGCATATTATACGTTAACGTATATAGGGCCTTTAAGTGTATGAATAATATTTAAGAAAAATCACCCAAGATAGAATCTGGATACGAAAAACCGAACAACTTGATCCACTCTCAACCCTAATCCCCTTAATACGTTGAAACTCTTTAACTATGTGATCATCGTCACGGTGACGGTAATTATGTACATGTAAGTGAATATTCAATTTAGATGTGGAGTTGCTATAATATCATGAAACATTTGGAAAGCTAAAGTGATGGAAAATTTGAAATGGAGATGTTCAACTTATATACAATTTAGTGTCATTTCCAGTGTTTTGGAAACAAAATGGTAGTGTGTGGTATGAGAAGTCTTCAAAGAAAGATTTTGTAAACGTTAATGGTAACCATTGGTGTGCCAGAAGTAAGGTACCTATGATGGAAGGACAGCATATGATGTGTGAAAGAAGTTACAGTCTGTCCAAAATGTAAAGAAGGAAGTTTGAACATGAATATATGAATATTCTTGTGAACAGAGTGGAGATGATAATTAATGAAAGGTAAATTGTATGTTTCTCTCAATGTGACTCAACCCACTCCCACCCACCCCTGCACACCTTCCACAACCATTTTGCCCTGACTTAATTCTCGGTTTCTATGTACAACTTAATTCTAGGAAAAGAATGAAATTCTGGCGCAATTCAAGAAGCCATCTCAAGAAGAGGAAACTAAAGAAATACAGAAGAACTATGAAAACTTGGCTGACCAGATTTTGGCCAAGGCTCTCATGGATCAGGTACTTAGTAATATCATGGTGACCATCATACATACTGCTAGGAGTATTGGTAGATACAAATTTCTGTATGGTTATATTTGTGTGATGACTTTCATGTCATATGTAAATGGTGATTGTGTTATAAAAGGTTCCAAAAGTTGTTTTCATTAGATTTAAAGCAGCTTTTTGCATTTTGTCACCATTTTTCAGGACCTTTTGACATGTCCACAGAAGTTTTTACACGTATTCATCACAAAACAGCTAACTGAGATATTAGCCACGTTTTTTCCCATGCAAAGAGCGTTAATTGGCGAGTAATTAAGGACCTCTGCAGACAAATGAGTACAGTGTCTTCCGACAAATTCCTCATTTAACATTAATCGCACACAGTTTCCCAAATCCACTAGTTTGAATTCAACCAATCGGTGAATAGCTAAGATGTTTATTTATGAGCCGTTGCTTAAAATAGATTCATTCACAGCAATCTGGGAAAAGTTGCGTTGTAATCACAGCCATACACAATGTACACAAATAAAGCATGGTGTTGTAGTATATATTGGTGTACTGGGTTGCTTACAACGCCGGCAAAGTGAAAATGATTTACCTCATTATTCAATGACGTTCATAGAATTTAAATATTCATATTGTGGGCAGAGTTTATTGTGATCCTAACGGAAAACATCTTCGTGAAAACCCAAGTTCAAAGTTGTAAATTTTTCCACCTTTTATTCCACCATCTGAAGTTAAATTTGAATAGAAAAGCTAGTTATGCATGTCGCTATGGCATCGTGGGGTCAATGAGGTTGAAAAAATTCATAGAAAATAAAGCAAAAAGCTGCTTTATGCATATCCAGGAACCCTGGTATAAAAGTATGTCAAAGATCATTTTTTATTTCTTTAAAAAATGATAAAATTTTTAGATTAAAATTATGTGAAGTCATTTAACTTCTTTCTATTCTTACATTCTAATCTATTGATTAACATGGAATCAATTTGGCCAAATCAAATATTTAACTGAATACTTTTTTGTCACCATCAGATGGGAAAGTCCGAATGGACCAAGCTCTCCGAGCAAGAACGCCAAGCCGAGATGTTGAAACTCCGGATGAGAGAGAGACAATTGAGGAAGGAGGGTAAATTTGACGAAGCCGCTGCACTCCTGGGCGAAGCGGCAAAGAGCCAAGCTGCGATGGAGGCGTTATTGGGCGCGACTCAGAAGTCACAGGAGGAGAAGATGAAGGAGAGGTTGCAGAAGAGGAAAGAGAGGATCGCTATGGGTGAGTATTGGAATTCTCATACTCTCAAATACATATATATATATATATATATATATATAGTGTATACCACAAAGTTATATCAAGATTTGAGCTGCTAGGCTGAAAGGTGTTTACGGTATTTAACAGAAGGACCATTATTGATGTGTGATGTGAACTTTTTTTTTTCGTCTTTGAACAGATTTTATCTTTCTTTTTCATTGGACGTGGCTGATTTGTTAGCAGTGATGGATATGTCTGTGATTATTATTATTATATTTTTGGGGGCGTAGGCATGACAAGCAAGGAGGTAGTTGCTCTTGAGGCAGAAGAGATAAAAGAGGAGGAAGAACTGATGAAGAAGATAGAGAAACCGAAAAATGTTCTCGAGGCTTTGGACCATAAAATTGAAGAGGTAGATAGTTAAATCTCTGAATTTTTCTATGATTTGTACCCAGTTCAAGAGGAGTTCAAAGGTCATCCAAGATACAGTTGTAATAAGTAGTGTTGTTCAGCAACTGATCTTGAGATATTGAACAGCCCTTCCCCTTTCCCCTTCCAATTCAAACATTTGAAGTTCCCTCCACCCTTCCCCCCTCCCCCTTTCCCATTTGAAAGCTGTGTTGGAAAACACAGTCTAAAGGGGTAAAAGTCCATCCAAACTATCCTCATTGTTAATTACTTTGCATTTAACAGTAGTATTTAATATCCCACCTCCTGCCTCCTCCCCCGCCCTCCGACCGACAAGGATACCATCGGTGATTGCTAGGATATTGGTGTTTACAATGTGAAATATATATGTTGAAATAAAGGTAGAGTAAACAAAGAATATAAACACTTGTTAGTCTCAATGAGGACTGAGCCACATCCCGCCAGACCCCAAACCCTCAAGGTCAATTCTCAGGATGCACAGGAGCTAGATGGCAGGTTTATGGATGTTGGCAAGTTCAAAAACTGTTGGCACTTCTTTCGACATCTAGAAATATCCTCACGATCCACAGAGACATTTTCGCAACTCGCTATTGGGTTTGCCCCCCATAGTATGCAGAACATCACCCGGGATAAAACTATTTCATACTGCTAAAAATTACTCAACTCATCATCCATTATTTGCTCTTTTCAGGAAAAGACAGCTCTAATGGCAACCCTGAGGAATCAAGACGAGAGATTGATGCAGGAGAGAAAGCGACAGGCCGCGTTGGCCAAGCTTCGACGAGAGCAGAGGAAGGCCAGACAGGAGGAGAACTTTGACGCTGCGGCTCTGGTGATCGGTCTCGCTCAGAAGGGCGATGAGGTGTAAGTAGATAGGGTCCCATAAATTAGGGTCCAATCTGTGACATGTTAGGTGGCCCTGTTACAAGGAGATTGGTCTCGCTCAGAAGGGGGACAAGGTGTAAGTAGATGGTGTCTCATAACTTAAGGGTTCAATCTGTGGCATGTTAGGTGGCCCCTGTTACAGGGTAATCGGTTTGCTCAGAAGGGTGACGAGGTGTAAGTAGATAGGGTTCGCATAACTTAAGGGTCCAATCTGTGACATGTTGGGTGGCCTTGTTACAAGGTGATTGGTCTCGCTCAGAAGGGTGACAAGGTGCAAATAGATGGGGTCGCATAAATTAAGGGTCCAATCTGTGGCATGTTAGGTGGCCCTGTTACAAGGTAATCCGTCTCGCTCAGAAGGGGGACAAGGTGTAAGTAGATGGGGTCACATAACTTAAGGGTCCAATCTGTGGCATGTTAGGTTGCCCCTGTTATAAGGTGGGCCCTGTTACAAGAAATGTGGCCCTGTTTATTCACTGTGGTCTTATTCCACAGTGGTCCTATGACACTGCATACATCAAGTCACACTGATAACCAGGGAGGAAGTTACTCTGTGTCTAATCATCGTACCCTTCTGTTTAACAGTTAAAATGGAAGGCAAATGTGTTTGATCCCAACAAACAGAGGTGGGTAACCATTGCATCAATTTCCAACCAACAAAAGTCTAGTTGATCCTGTGTGTAATGTGAGCACCACACACAGAGTGTCAGAGAGTTGAGAGCCCTTATTTACAACAACAACAAAACATCTCCCAAGGTCTGAACACCTGGCATATGGTGAAATGACAAACCAATGTATGGTTTGAGGCAGTGATATGTAATTGTGTCCTATGTAAATACTTTACAGATCGGTTAGTACCTGTTGTGTTTGTAATGTAACCATTTCGTATTACACAAATGCTCTTGAAGAAGGTATATGATTTGTTTTTAACATTTCTATAAATGTCACAGCAGATGTTCAAAAAGGCCTCAAGGGAAGTCATTACTTTTTAAAACAATCATCAAAATTTTGGGATTAATACTAAGGCTTACAATACATCCATGCATAATATACTTACCCTAATCCTACTTTGGACATGTAAACATGGGGACCAAAAAATTAAATAATATCATTAAACTAGTAATTAAGAGTAATTGCCATCTAGTCACACCATTTTTCTGTGAAAAATATGTCAAAATAATTCATGTTTGAAATCAACCCCCTTTGTAAAATTGAGGTCATTTGTCTCATCAAAGCAATGTTCAAATGTTGTGCATTAAGTATGCTAGTGTAGTCAAAAGATGACATGGATGGCACTGTATGGTTCAGTTACTGTAACAACCTACATCAACATTAACTATTTAGAGCCAGTAGATCCTGGAAGATTACTTAGGTCTGTGTTCCTGCTAGCTCATCTTAAATATTGAAGCTTGTAATTTTCTTGGCCAGGAGTAAATATTAATCAATATTGTTCATATGACCTATTTATTAGGCATTCTCAATTTTCTATTTCTCCGTTTGTATGGCAAGAAAATGTACAGAAGTACATAGGATTTAAGGTGACCTTGTATTTCTCTCCACTTTTCTTCCCTCCTCAAAGACGTGAGAAGGACCGCAAGAGGCAGGAGCAACTGGCTAAAGAGCGTTTGGAGCAGAGGAAGAAACAGATAGCTGCTAGGAAATTGGCAAAACAGAAAGGCGAGGCACCCCCGCCCGAGGGGGAGAGCGTCACCCCTCCTGGTCCTGTACCACTCCCTGAGGATGAGAATAACAAACAAGGGATGCAGGATGCAGTTATCAAGGAGATGGAGATAAGATATCAAGAGGAGAGAGATGTCCTGGTCCAGGTGAGTCACATTTAAGAAACGACCCTTGAAAGAAGCACATTTATAGCAGTTGTTTTGGTGTCCTGGTCCAGGTGAGTGACATTTAAGAAACGACCCTTGAAAGAAGGACATTTATAGCAGTTGTTTTGGTGTCCTGGTCCAGGTGAGTGACATTTAAGAAAGGACCCTTGAAAGAAGGACATTTATAGCAGTTGTTTTGGTGTCCTGGTCCAGGTGAGTGACATTTAAGAAACGACCCTTGAAAGAAGGACATCTATAGCAGTTGTTTTGGTATCTAGCAAAACGTTTCTCACCATCCAGAATGCTTCAGAATTGGTCACTTTAGATTATATCATGTGATTATAAATATATTGTTAATTTGTATGTTACAAGAAATCTGTTGCTCCCTAGCTTTAATTTGCATATAAGAATCAGGGCTGGAATTGTGTCATGCCAGGAGGGAGAGAGGAGACCTTTTGAGACTTTTCTCTCTTTTTTTCTTCTTTTTGTGTGTGATATTTAGATTTTATCTGAAGAGGAGTCTGGTGAGCGGAGAGAGCAGGCCAGGCAGATGTCAGAGGCGATGAGACAGAGGAAGTTATCTGACCTGAAGGAGCAGAGGCAGCAATGGAGAGACGGTGGGCCAAGCAAAGAGGATGAGGAAGAACACATAGAGATACTCAATGTAAGTCATCAACTAAAAACAATCATTGTAACTCACAAGTCAGTCTAAAGTCAGTCAGGCAGATCCAGGGAGGTTGATTTGGAGCCTCACTCTCCACTCCCCTCCCCCTCTCCCTCTCTTCTGAATCTTTTGGCACAAAAAATTAGTTGCAATCATAATTTTATAAATTTTCTCAAAACAAGGTACATAATACAAACTTCATCAGCATGCTTTCACAACCTTTCAACAATGTTTTCTTTGTGCAACACTCTTTTGTTATTAATTTGTTATCTATCAATACTTGCCTCCTTAGCCCCCCCTCTGCCCCCCCCTTCTCATTTTGAGAAATGCCACTGATAGATAAACTTGATCAACTAAACATTAACCAATGCCATCTAAGTAATTCTAAAGTTAAGGCAACAGCAAAATAAATAAAGTCAACCAACATAAGATTAGTTAAGATAATTCATTCATGGACAAGAGTGTAACCTTGGTAGCTATGATAACTGTAAGATATTAGCTAGGAATATCTCATCGGCATGATGTAAAGTCGACCGACGTCTAAGAATCGGCTAAATGGTTGAGCTAATCGAAATAGTTCAATATCAGATATGAGACGACATCCTAGTTCATCAGTATTAAGTGTAAGCCGACCAGTGTTTGTGTCAATGATTTCAGAGCTAAATTCAACAAAAATACAGACATACAAACAAACATACATACAGACCGATCAACATGGACGTAATAAAAATCGATAGCAAAAATGTAATTACAGCTTATGTTTTAATTAATTTGTGAAAAGAAGAGGATATTAAGAATACTTTATTGACAACTTTTTCATTTGTGAATCATTCACTTGGCATTAATGCCGTGGTGAATATGAATCGTCTTGCGCATTTTCAGAAAGCCGCCGCTCTGAAATTGGAGAGTCGAGGTGAAGACATAAAGCTAGAGACGGGAGAAGACATCAAAGAAGAGGAGGTCCAGGTCGCCATCTTGGCAGACCTTCAACAAAAACAGGATGAAGAAGCAAACATCTTGATGCAGGATCTAGAGGCAAAGGTAAATTTATAATAGTGGGAGAATTCTCATCCTTTTTATCTCACCCCCCCTCCACTCCCCCATTTACCCTCTTTGCCTTTCAGATTTATCATCCTTGTGAAGTAAAACTCCATTCTTTTGAGTTGCTTTCTACTAGTTTTCAGTTCTTTACCCAGTAAGTTAACCATGGAAGATTTGTCTTAGAAGACTCCACCATCCCAAACACCTCTGAGCTGATTCCCTGGTTCAAAATTGATGCATGTGAAGTATTACTCCATACAAGACATGATGTTAATTTTGTTGATTTTTTTGTTTGTGCAGGCCATTAACACTTTGAAGCAGTTGAAGCTAGTACAATTCATAGCCAGGAATAATGCCTGGTGCGACACAGTGGCAGCGACTCTACTGGAAACCAAGACCAACGAGGATGTCGTCACGGAGGAGAAACTGGTCAAAGCACTGGAAGGAAAATACGATGCTCTCAGAGATAAGCTACTCATGGAGGTAGAGTTATCGGATCATCTTACATAAGAGACATATTTCCAAATCTAGTTGATCCCCTGATTATTATCTCAGACCTCGCTCATTTACTAACTGAGAAAAGAACTGTCGTATGTGACAGTTAATTAAAGTCTTCAAATCTAAAGTACAGACCTTTCCATTACTAAAATATTGCAATATTTCTATGACAAGAATTTCATCAAAACTATTCAATCCTTCTTACTACTTACCTACATACCTACCTTTCTTCCTTATTGACATCTGAAATGTTGGTTGATATCAGATCTGAACACCTGTCTCACAAATCAGATATCAACATGACTTTCCCCCTCATAATTGTTAAGCCTTTTATCATAAGGGCCTCTTCTTAGACCCACCCGCCTGATCTATTTTTCATTTCAGATGATTGGGCAAACATGGGAACTATATTCAAGTTAAATTTTCTTATTAAATTGATTTTTGATGTGGGCTTGAAATTGATCAAAGAGACAAATAATAATGTCATTGGGCAGGTCTTTCATCTTTGCTGGTATATTTATTTTTCTCCCTGTTTTATACATTGGTGTGTTGATTACATGATATCTACCCATTTTCAGTGGTTTTGGATTTTTTTGGTTATACGAATGTGATAGGGAGGGCCAATGAGTCCCTCCCTCTATCTCCCTCCCATTCCTTCAACAGCGGCATTAGCATTTGCTTATGTTTGTAAATATTTGACATTCTCTAAAGTTGTCAAAGAGCAAAGAAATTTAAGGATAGAATGGGATTCAAACCAGTGACCTCTGGATGACAAGCCCTGTGCTCTACCAACTGAGCTATCCAGCCCTTATTTGGTGGTGATCCCTATTCAGCCATTTTTCTGCCATGGGCACCAGTTAGAAGCCACAGTACCTTGCATACCATGTAACCAGGGATTACGCCCCAGTTTCATTCGATACACCTAGAATTTAACAGGGAAGGGATTTCATGAGAAATTCAGCTTTTTTTCATATAATTATAAAAGTAAATGAAAAATGGAAAACTGACTGCGACATGTTTAGACAATGGAAAAATGGCAAAGAAATTTTACAGTGTTTTCTTTCTCCATGAAACCAAACTCTCAGTCATCCCAGTGGATATATCCGGATAAGTTTGTTCTCTGACCTCTCCGCAGGCTCTCATGAGGCAGGTCGGAGCAGATGAATGGACGAGACTGACGGAGAAAGAAAGGCAAGCAAGACTGATGAAATTAAAGCTACAGGAGAGAAGACTCAGACAGGAGGGGAAGTTTGAGGAAGCCAACGCTCTCCTGGGACAAGCAATGCAGAACCATGAAGGTTTGTTCAGTTCCAAGCTCTTGTCTTATCTTTTACATCTGTGTCACTATTTGACTGTTACAGTAGTCCTTGCAGTGCTTCAGTTGGTTTACACGGTGGTTTCAGTAGGACTTTGAGGTGCTAATACGATAATGCTACAATAGCCCATGTAGTGCTCTAGTTGTATATATTATGTTATGTTACTAAAGTCTAATGTGGTACTCCACTTATCCAGTTGCTGGTACAATAGCATGCATAGTGGCTTCCATAAACCCATATGATGCAGCAATGGCCATTCATGCAAAAGTAGTCCATTTGGTGCTGAGACTGTGTGTGGTGCTGCAGTAGCACCATGTTTGTGGTACGTAAGTTCATGCGGTGCTACTATAATCCATCGGCTACTGCTACTTTAGTGGTCCATGAGGTACTACAATAATTCACATGGTGTTACATCAGCTCATGCGCTGCTACAGCAGTTGTGCGGTGTTAAATAGTCCACATGGTGTTACAACAGCCGATGTGGTGCCACAGTGGACACGTTTGTGGTACGTAAGTTAATGTTGTGCTACAGTAGACCATGCAGTGCTACTATAATCCTTCGACTACTGCTACTACAGTGGTCCATGAGGTACTACAATGATTCATTTGCTACTATGTATGTATGTATGTATGTATATGTGATCTTCCCGCAAGCAGGAACTCGCGAAAGAAGCCATGGAGGCTTTTAGACTCGCAAGCTGACCGAAGCCAATCTCTCGGCACACATCCATTTAACGTCCATGTCGGGAAGTTGTTATTGAACAACACCCTTGCCAGATGACACACATTGCTGTCGGGGGGAATCGAACCAGGGATCTCATGACTGGGAGACGCCGGCGTTAACCACTAGGCTATACACCCCGCCTACTACTACTACAATAAATTGCACTATAAATTGTACTACAATAAAGTGTGGTGCTATAACAGTTTGTGTGGTGCTACAATAACCAGTTTTGTGCTACAGTAGCTTTTATGTGTTGATAGAATAGTCCACACTGCTTGGTCTAATTTAATTTATTTGTATGGAATGTGTAGATATGGCTCGTTTGCTGGGCGACACCAAGAGGAAACAGGCAGAAAAGATGCAGAGACGTGTCGAGATGAGAGCTCAACTGAAGGCTCAGAGAGAGGCAGAGGGGCTTGATGTAAGTGATGAAGCCCTGGATAAGGCTGTCCTGGCCCAGGAAGAGAGGATGGATGCCCTGGAGGAAAAGAGAGTCAAAAAAGTGAGGCATCTACAAAATTAATGAAAAGGGAGTGATATGTCGCAAAAATAGGGGAGAAAATTATGTTCAGAGACCGTGTTGGGATACCTTTAAAGTTTGATACTTCTTGAAAGAGCAAAGAAAAGACTTTCCTTTTCTAAGATTTGTTTATAATCATGGAGTATGACAGGTGGTGATTTAACACTGAGTCGAAATCAAGGACAATGACGGGTAGTGATTCAACTCTCTGAGTCGAATCACGGGAATTGACAGAAGTGGCTGGACTCATGCAGTGAGTCGAATAAACGAAAATGACGGGGAGTGACTCGACTCAGTGAGTCTGATCAAGCGATATGACAGGTAGGATTCGACTCACTGAGTCAAATCAAGGAAATTGACATAAGTGACTCGACTCTGCCTCAGAATGAAGTGACTCACACACATATGTAACTGAGCGCTTCTAGAAATCCTTTCCCTTCTATGTTTCTGCGATGGATCCAATTTTTGTATGTGACACCTGGCTATATGCTATGCAAGCCTTATGTACTGTTAGGTTTACCCAACTGCCCATAAATTGTATTAATGCATCCAGCTGTATTGGTAACATAATTTAGTTTAGAGACCCAATGATCAGGAAGCCTTACAGTAGCTTATTTGAGACCCTATCCGTGTTAGATCGTGGATGAACACCGGCTTATTTGAAGCCTTCTCTTTTTTCGATAAGTGTTCTGAGGATAACGAGGCAGGGGTGTGAAGTTGCTCCCATTCCTGCTCCCGGGACCACCATTTAACGTCCCCATCCGACGGACGAGAGTGTCTGCCCTAGTATCCGACCACTTTCTCAAATACTGAGGTAGACAAAGGCACGTCATTCGACATCACTGTAAATGATAGCTATATGAGTGTTCTATAATTTGTCCAATTCTCTTTTGTCAAATTTCCACGTTTTGTTTCACTTCCTTAATCTTTTTTGTTTGTTTTGCTTTGTAGAATATTTTAGAAGAACTAAGTAACCATTATGAAGATGAGAAGGCAGCCCTTCTCGCCTCTCTCAGAGAGCAAGATGAGAGATACAGAAGCGAACGGGAGAGGCAGCTGGCTCTAGCTAAACTCCGAAGAGAACAGCGTATGCTCCAGGAGGAAGGAAAGTTTGACGCAGCTGCAGCCCTCTTTGGTCTTTCACAAGAACATGAAAAGGCTAGAGAAACCAGGTATGTACTAGTCATGAAAGTTGCCCACAAAATTGTGTGTAAAGTAGGATAAATTCTGTCTGTGTTAAAAAACCATAAATCAGTAAAAAATCGGAATTGCGTAAAAAATAATGACGGTCATAGTGCTGAACTAATCCTGCAATGATAAATATGTATTTTGTTTTGTACTTTGTAAGCCACCTCTTCCCTTTCTTTGAACTTTCTCCATTTTGTCAGACGATTGAGTTTCTTGGAAAATACTTTTTAAACCAGAACTGTGATTTATGACCAGTTTATGTTGCTCCCTGCTTCGTCAGGTCTTTTAGTTATTACATTATATGTTCTAAGAGGAATCCGAATTAAGGAAGGTTTAAGGAGGGTTCTTTTGCGACTCTTTTGACAAATTGCAAAATGAGAAAACTGTAACTTGATATCATCTATTTGTAGTGAAATGCATAATTACAGATTTCCGAGGATTTACATCAATCACTCTTCTCTTTGATTCTTTGCAGCGTTATGAAAGACCGTGATCGTCAGAAACAGCTGGCCCGAGATCGTCTGGCGGCGATGAAAGCTAAGAGGGAGAAGAAAGAGGACGAATCAGTGTTAAAGGATGCTTTCTCTCAGAAAGAGATCTTGGAAAAGATGAGGAAGGCAGAGGTGGACAATCAACAGATGGACGCAGCTTTAGCTACAACTGGAGCCGGTAAGGTTTGAGTCACTGTCTCAAAAAAAAAGATTGAGAAACAGGTTGTCAGATATTAGCTGTGACTAATCAAATTTAGATCATATATACCTATGATTTACTATTCGTAAAAGGACTTTATCCAACTTCACCCCCTGCCCCCCACTCTTTTTCTCCGGTGCAGGAAAAAGACACATTTTTCGTTCTTACTAACTTTACATTTATAACCATCTCATGCTAAATTTGCATTTTTTAAACATTTGAAAGTTATAGTTTAAAGTGAAAAATTGAAAATTAAAAAGAAATTAAAAAGATTAAAGAACATGTCGAGATGCAACTGATGACTGACGATAAACCTAACTATGAATTATTTATTAAATGCATAGATTGCTTTACTCGAGCAAGATAACCACAAAGGTAATGTGTTGATTAAATTACTGCAGTTTGCGTTGCAGTATTGAAATAGTTATTACTCAATAGATTTAATCTGCATTTTATTCTAATCTTCTTATTTTTAATTAATTTTAATTAATTTTTCATTTTTAATATCTTATGTCAGGTTTGGTGGGGTACCAGGTGTCGATCCTGGAGGAGGTCGAGATAAAACACCAAGCCGAGAGAGAAACTCTCCATCTACTCATGACGAGAGCAGAGGAGGATGATCAGATGAAGGCGCACTTTCAGAACATGTCGGCAGAGGTAAGATATGAGGCTAGAGTTACGAGTTACCATATGTCTGGCAACCCCCCACCCCTCCCCCACCTCAGGACAAGCCCACTCTTTCTTCCAATCTTGGTATTTCATCAACTGACTGATCAACATTCATCTCAGGAATCTTAACAGCTTACACAAAGATGTCAAGGTTTACATTCCAGTGTTCTTACATACTACATCAGGCACGGAATCCCGGGTGGAATGGTATTATACACCTCCCCCTCTCCCCCCCCTCCCACCCCACACAAAAATGAAGAGCTGTGATAAGAGCAATCCTTCAACTAACCCAGCACCCCCTCCCTCCCCCCCCCCCTTGGACCTCTCCTTTATTTTGAATCCCAGATTCTCCCATGCATATTACCAACTGAATAAATTCATTCCATAGGATTTAGCCGCTGAGTCGGATGCCTTGAGATACCAACGAGATACTTGGAAGGCCAATGCCATGGCGGCACTCTCCTATGCTAACGGCCGGAATTTGACCGGTGACCAACTGGAGCAGTATCTACTACAATTATCCACCAAACAGGAGGAACATATCACCATTCTCAGAAAGACTTTCATGATAAAGTCGGAAAGTAAGCTTTGAAATTTTGAAAAAAATGGTCAAAATAAGTTTTAATTTCTATAAGCTTAAAAACTTCCGCAAATGCAGAATGTTCTAAAGATCATGTGAAATTATCTGAATTGTAATTAATGAAACTAAGGCTAAATGTAGCCAGTGCTTCATTAGGTCATACATCGGCAATTGTACTGGATCGTATCAAAATCTTCACCACCGACTTTGTTGAACATTTGTGTGTTCTCCCTTCGGCAACCTAGGGTTTCTTTTTCGAAGCATGTCTTCACTTGGACGGTTGTAACCGATTGTCTTCAGGACTGATTCTGTAGAACATTTGTGTCTCTTAGAACAACCGTTCCTTTCCTTTACTAGTAAGGTTTTAGTAACAGGATAATTGGTTGTCCTAGAAGATGAATGCATCATGGGTGGTTTGACACTGAGCACTTTTATTTTTTGATAGCTGATAGTCCCTTGAGATAAATTCAAAGATGGATGTACATGTCAGTCAAGAAATTTAGCCAATTCAGGTTATTTTCCAATCAAAGAGTTATAGAAGTGTGGTTACCAGCAGTGTGGTAAAAATGAATTTGTAAATTATACTTTGTAAATTGTAAATATTGTAAAAATTTGTAAATATTGTAAATTAATTCATCAACTTAGTTTAAAAGGAGAATTTTGCTTTGTAACAGAAGGGCAGTTGAATAAAAATATAAAAAATATTTAAAACAAAAAAAATGTTTGCTATTTTGACTTGGGACTTTCATGAGAACATGGGGCAATTTCAGTACATGTATAACTTCCAGTATATTTGCTGGTTTCAATTTTTGTACGATGCACTTCTCTGATAAAAAGCCCTCTCGCACTGTTGCTCACGTTTGTTTCATTTCTCTCTCTGTTCAGTTCTTTTACGTGACATGAAGAAGAAAGGCACAGTTGCACCTGACAAGATGCAAGAGGAAGTCTATGTAACAATGCTAGCCGACCTGCAGCAGAAACAGACATCAGAGGATGGTGCTCTCTCTACCGTACTCTCTACCAGTGCAGATAAGGTCATTATTTTTCTTTTCATAAATTATATAAAAAAAAAATTTGCACTCTTTTGAGGTATTTTTACTCGAGTTTTAGAGTATATCCAAGACCTGGTGGTAACAAAAATGAACTTTAATTTAATTCAATAAATCATCTCGCAGAAAATAGTACGTGTATCAGCCGAGATATTAACCACCAAAACTAAAAGTTATTTCATGATTTCAACTTTTGGGAGTGTCTGTGCCGAAACTTTGGGCTCAAAATGGTGCAGACACAAGGGTGCATAACATACTGGGATTATGTAATTTGCAAAAGGGATGGAGTGTAGGTTGATTTATGATTTTGTTGGGATTTTCACTTGACAATTGATTCCAGATCATATGGGATATTGTGTGTGTATGTTTTGTTTTCAAAGATTATTGGTTGTTGTCATACCCTCAGGATGATGAGTTCTTGGTACAGTTGAAGGAGAGTCAGAGGAGAGCTCGTAGAGAAGGATGGATGGAGAACCTGGCCGCATCCCTCTACAGTCAGACGGACATTACGGTGACCGTGGACGAGGTCCTGCAGGAAGGAGAATCTAAACTTGCAATCCTTCACGCTGAGTTAGAGAAAGAGAAAGAGGAAGCTGTCAAGAAAGGTTGGTAGCTCATCTTCTCCACCCCCCTTTATTAATTTGTATGTAACCACGCACCCCCCCCCACCCCCTCCTTATACTCCTCCCTATTCCATAACTGAACACAAATGGCATACACGAATAATACTGAGAGTAAACAAATTAAAGAAATATTCATGATTGACATTCCTAACAAAATTTTCTTTCATAGTTTTGTCTTTCATACATTTTAGGAAACTGTTTCATCTCATATTGAACATCAATATAGAGTTGACATCTTAGAAAATTGTTGGTTGTTCTCGTCTCAGTTTTGGACTTTTGTGTCGTGCTTGTGCTTAAGACTCCTGTGGACTTTCTGTCCAGTTGTCCGAATAGAAAAGCTGTTTGGCTAACAGTATATAGTGTATAGTAAAATATTGTCTGACTGTGTATGCCTTTGTTGTTAATGGAAAGGTTGTCACTTGGATAACCTCAAGGGTAGTTCTGTTGATGGGAAGAAAATTTAGCTCTCTCGATGTAAACGAAGACCCTGAAAAAGTCCTCATGTAATATGTGGACTTTCATTTCATCGTAGAAAAAGAGAAAAAGAAGTTAGGAGAAGATTACGATGCTGATGCAATGTTGGCCGAACTGGAGAGGCAGTACGCTGCTAAGAGGAAGGTAGGACAATGTGATGTTACATATTTTCTGTATGTACTGTAAACAGTTTATATTTTTTTTTGCTTTATATACCTTGCTCGATTTTTACCTTTTCGTATTTATGGGGTGAAAATAAAGAATTTCAATCAATGTAGCTGTTCACAACCTTCTGATAAACAGCACTGAAGCAAATTCATTGGGAACTATGGGATACATTGAGAGGTTCATTTAAGAGATTTTAAAAAAAAAACATTTTATGTCTTTGCATACAGTTTTGAAAATTACTTGGTATAGTATAGCATGAATAGGAAAGCTAATTCACTACATAAATCAAATAATGTGCCCCAAATAAGACACAAAAAAGGCTCTTACATAGAACACAAAATCTATGAAATCACTGGTTTAAATCCTGTGCTAGTGTTGATAATAATACTGTTACTGGTACTGTTAAAACATCTGTTGTGTGTTGTATATATATGATTCCTCCACACTTGACTTAACTCGTTTCATTTGTCTTCTTAGTGTTTGTTTGCTTTGTTTCTATTTTTCTTTGTTAAG
>KN886778.1:0-14439 GCA_000934455.1 Apostichopus parvimensis
ATGTATGCTAACGACCATCCGACTGCCATTTGGCAGATAAAACAAAGAATGAAACAACTTGAGAGCATTTGTAGAGAATAACATTAATTTCATACTGAATTCACAGTTGCACTTGGGTGTGTGCCAGTATTTATTCCCACAGCTGTTGAAAGGTTAACATGTGAACCGTATGTAATACAATGTCTGGAATGACAAAACAGACCTTAAAAGTTGATTTAAACTAATTTATCACCAATTAACATGTCAATGATTCAGCAGGTCCTGCTTAGTAATAACAATTTATGTTCATGTAGCCCTTGCCACTTTACCTGAAGAATATCTCAAAAGAACTTTACGAAGAGTAAAATCTGAAGAAGGTACAAATTTCATTTCATTTCATTTATTTGTTTCGTCACAATATAAATACAGAGAAGTAAAACTAAGTGACAAAATATATCAACAACAGGGAAAATTGTGAAAGGAAGCACTCCAAAGAATCCAGAAGGCTTGTCTAGTAGAGCGAAGTAAATAAAGAGAACAATAAAAGAAAACAGTAACACTTATATCCACCTACACACCAACCAAATACGTAACACCCACCCACCCCACCCCCACCACCCACAATATATATATACATACACATATGCATACATATGATACATCAGAGTAATACAATGAATAAAGTAGTCAAAGGAAAATCAGTAAAGAAAAAAATCTATCATTCAATTAACAAAAAGTTCTAGTAAATAAACAAGGTTAAGACTAAATAAATACCAAGATCAGTCAGTAAAGTACATGATAAAGAGTTCTAATTTGGGACTTGAAACAACCAATGGGGCGTTCCATAGACACGGTGCACAAACATGAAAATGCTGTAACACCATAAAAGTTAGATTTACTCAATGGTTTGGTGAAGGTCTGCGGCTATCGAGCTAGAATGCACACGCTGTAATGCCATGTCAACGTATTTAAAGATGGGGATTGGAATAATGAAATTATATCTCCCATTTCTGTCTATTATACATATTATCTGTGTATTATATTAATGGTTCACTTTAACGGTTCACATTAACGGTTCACTTTAACGGTTCACATTAAATAACAGTTCACTTGGCTAGTGGAAGGTGACATGGAAGCACTGCATTTACAATCATGCATTGAAACTTATATAGATATGTTGTGAAAAGTTTTGTGTCACCAGGAAATTGGACAAAGGGAGGTTCCTCTTTCACCTATCAAAAATAAAATTATTACCTGGACTATCCTTTTGATAATCAGTGAGAGAACACTCTTTCAATTTTCTAACGGGTTTCCCCAGCGTTTAAACTGAGACCACTGTCATTTTGGACACAATGTTGGTGATCTGTTGTGTTCTGTAAGTAACACAATTGTGTGAAAGCGCTCACAAGCTTTGGAACAATATCCAGTTGAACTTACATAAAGACACACTGGGAGGTTGGCTAATTCTACTTCCACTGGTGCAGTTTGGCAAAAACGAAAAATGTGCCTTAGAAGACACAAGTTAAGGTGCTTAACACAATTACTTGGAACTTTGAAAATATGTTTCACAAGATCTTTGCTTTAACTGTTACCAGCAATTTTTTTTTTTCACTAATGATCAACTCACGCTACCACAGTGATCTGCAGTCTTAGACTGCAGCTTGTCAAGTTTATGCAGTTCTAGATAGGACCAAGTATGAAGGCGCCCTCTGTTGATTTTGCACATGGATGGAGGACCCCATTGTACAGAACAATTACAGGCAAATGACATTTGTTCATTTGTAAGCATTGATGTAAAAAACTAAAAATACTAAAGAGAGCAAATCTACCAAATAAAACTAAAATTAAAGTGAGAAAGAAAGGTAGAATGAGGGGAAAAAAATATTAGACATTGCAAAGAAGCATGTCAAGAAAAGAGAAAACGTAGAGAATATAATAACTCCTAAAGTAAAGCGGCAAAATAACATGAACTAGAAACCCAAGGTCTTGTAAGATAACAGTCTATATTGCTCTAAAAATTTGGTCAGGAAACCCAGGATGTTTAGCTTTTGTTTAATTGAGGATTACAATTGTTCTAACTCATGATTTCCACTGCTGAAGTCAGCAAGGTTACATAACTAATTTTAAATTATTTTACTGATCCTAAATTATTTCTTGCATCATTTTATTCCTTCTTTGCCTTAGGAGCCTTGTGAATGTGGGGAAAGTTTTGAAAAAGAACAGATGGAGTCTCATAAGGTAAGCAACGATAACTTGACATTTCTTTGTTCTTCCAAATCATAAAATTAAAATAATATCCGACATGAGCTAAAGAAGCTGTCGATTGGATAGCCACCTGATGTGAAAAGTAAGTAATAAGCCATTGGGCTTCTCATGCACGTTTACTTGAACTATTCATTTTGTGTAGTAGGTAAGTTGCATGTTGCTTTCGTGGGATGAGGGGTGGGGCTGAGAGGAGGGGGGCTGAGAGGAGGGGGGCTGAGAGGAGGGGGAGGGGGTGTAGTGGGGAGTTGACGTATCAGGTAGCAAGTGGAACTTTCGATACCAATTTACCTGATCTAACTTATGGACAGATTCAACCAGATTAAGTCTTTAGTGGCATATATCAAAAATGGTCTTCCAAATTCTATAAAAAAAAATCCAAACTCCATTTTCTTTTGGTGATATCTAACCAGATATTGGATATCACTTTTAATAAGTATACACATGGTAACAATTGAAGTTGAAAAATGATAAAACCTACATGCTACATCTAATTCTCTGAATCCAGTTTTTTTTTTTTTTTTTACAAAGGACTTGCTATTTGTTGATAATTTATCCACAATCATCACATTACAAAAAGATAAATATGAGCTAATGGTTGGCTTCCTAGCCATTATGTTTACTATAAATGACATTACGTAGACAACTAAACAGGAGAGAACAAAAAGCCAAAAGGGGGAGAAAACTCAGAAAAGTGAAATACTTTAGCAGCCACACATATGTGTGTGGGAGAAGCCCGATGGCTTAATACATACACTGTACATCGGGTGGCTATCCAATTGAAAGTTTTAGCTTAGTTTGGATTTTTGTTTGTTTTACAGTTTGGAAGACCATTTTTTTTAAAACAAATTCTCAATGCTCTGAATATCATTGATCAGATATTTTTAAACTACTTGACGGATCTATCGAGGGCTGCAACTAAGACGAACAAGAAAGACACAAACATCAAATCAGATTAATTAATGAAAACTTCAATATCATTTGTCGTTTTTTTTCTGCTCGTAATTAATAATAAGTAGTTTTGTTCTTTTCCATTTTTCCATGAAGGTGTAAATTGAAATGGTAGTATTTGTGCTGTCTTGCTCACACTTGATGAATATGATATTGTGTTGGTAGCGCCATGGTAACCATTATTAATCCTAGGAACAAACAAGAATTTATAATGAATGTGTAACCCATGCATGCAATTATTTTTATTTGTCAGTTTAAAAGTGTAAAGGAAACGTCTCGTCACTGTGTATCATTGTCTCTCACAAATAGGAAAATGGGTGCCGACTTCGCAAGGTTAAATGCGAGTACTGCGAAATAGATTTGAACGCTGAAAAAATGTCCGAACACAAGGATTTCTGCGGAAGTAGGACCGAGAAGTGTGAGAAGTGTAAGAAATTTGTCAAGTTGAGAGATCAGTTAACGCACGAACATAACGGCTGCCAAGAAAGAAGCCTCGGGCAGAGTGAGAAGAATCCTTACAAACAACCTTTGAACTACATAAGAGGACCTGAGCAAGCAACTCTTTGGCCAGGAAACCATGTCGTGGACTTTTTTCCGGAAGACGTACCCTTCCATCACGAGCCGTATTATCGCCAGACAGTCATGGAAGAATTGGACTCGAATGCAATGATTGGTCAGAGGAGAAGCTTGAAAAACGAAACTACTCAGAGGCACAACCAAAAAAATGAAAGAACTGTTCAGAATTTATATCGTTCCCCGTCAGATGGTAAATATCTTATTCCTGTACTATTTTCTCATCTATCAGTGGGTGTTAGTATTGTTGGTCTCTCTTCTGTATATATGGCTAAAACAGGAATGCGGCCGTTTCTCAGACGTGCTAAGCTTTGGAGCTTGCCGCACGCTGACCACACGACCCTAACTCAACGTGATCAACGTTTTTCGTGGATAGTCAACAGTATTCATGTTCTTAAGACTACGATTTATCGAGTGTTTGCCAGTTTTGAGTTGTGCCGGCTTCAGTCGTGAAAACAGAACATGTAGCCTTTTCCTGATCGGCTGTCGGCACAGTGTACAAGGTCAGTTGAAAGACCAAGGGCCTCCAGCACTATCGAATACTGGGTCACAATGGTGGAGTTGAGTCTGGTCTTGACCAGTTGGGTGGAGTTGAGTTGGTCTTGACCAGTTGGGGCAGTGTGCGGTCAGCTTTAAACATTAAAGAACGTAAATATATTTGGATGCCAAGTTTAAATAACAATGGGTAGTATGTATCCAAATTCAGAATGATCAAGCACAGACATATCTTTTTCTTATCCACTCATCTGAAGCTAAAATTTGAAGGAAACACAAGCATTTATACTAGATTATATTGCTGTTATAGGTTTAGGTACGGTACCTAGTGTCATATAACTATTCTAGAATGTAGACACAGGAGGGGGGGGAGTTAGGGGGCATGGTCCTTAAATTTTAGATTTTGATTAAGATTACATTACAATGACAGCATCCCATTGAAGTCCTAGAAACATCATCTGAATAAAACTAGTAGCACTAGATCTTCAATTTCCGTCTTTTGCAACATTTAATATTTGTCCTTCTCGTCTTCATCATCGTCGTTGTCATCATCATCGTCATCATCACTATCATCATCATTTAGAGACAGATGGAAGCTCCCCCACAAAACAACAGGAGCAGGAAGATTACCTCTTAGCCTTTCAGCTTGCTAACATCGAAGCAGACAGCGTTGCAGTCCAACCGTCACAGAGCACTTCCAATGTTTCACCGACCGACTTGGCCCTGTTTGGACTTGCGCCTCATTCGTCGCCTCCTGCTAATGCCAATTTCAACAGAGCGCCCAGAAACACGGACACAAGTTTCAGCGTTGACGACGCCCAGGAGGAGGTGGATCTCTCTAGTGACTTTGAGATTCCCTGCGAGTTCTGTAATCAGTTGATATCTTTAACAAGACTTAACACACATCAGGTAAGCCAAAGATTACTTCACAATGGTTTCCAAGAGTGGAGGAAGTAGGGAAAGAAAGTTGAAAGTGATGTCACCTGTTACTTGATTTCAACAGTCCAATGTAAATGTCATATTTCCAGTGAAAGGTCAAAAGTGGACACATAGTGGATACAAACACGCTTGTCAACTTTTGAACACACCACAACCAATGGAAACGTTGGGAAGTTTTGCTGGGGAGGGAGTGAGGTAGGAGATGGAGGGATGAGGTTCTGCTGTTAACTTTCTCATCTTTAGCTGAATAATGTGTAGGATTTTATATTGACAAAGATAGAAGTGACATTCAACTATTTGCTTGGAGTTGCAGAGTTGAGGTAAACCTTTCATTTTAAGTTTAAGCACTGAAAGCATAGGTGAGTTTTCCCTTTACTCTCGGCAGTGAAAACAATGTAAATTACATCTATAAAGCAGATGATTGTTTGGCGTTCAGTTTTTTTTGTCGGTCTTAGAATACATTGGAAAAATACACTCAGAGCATATATGACTCTGTTCATTTGCCCCCCCCCCCCCCCCCCAAAAAAAAAACGATGTCTTTTCATTAAAGGGATGTCTTTTACTTTTCGAAACTCAAACTTAAACTGGTAGTCGTTACTTGCTACATGTCAAATTAACTGTGTAAGTACCTGGTCTTCTTTTATAAATAGGACTCAGGGCTGCATGTTAAAGCTGTTACTAAAATTACCAGGTAAATGCTCAATTCGGGAGGGACAAGGAGTACAATTTTAAAGAATTGTAGCTCAGTTAAATAAATAAATAAATAAATTGCTCTGGTAAGTTTGCATGGACTCTTAGAAGTGTCATGTGATCTTGAAATGCAGCCAGTTATTCTAAGTAAACAGGATTGCATTAATTTGCCAGCGAGGCTGGAGAATGAATCTCTTTCTCCATATCTCTGAATCTGGCCATAAATTTCCTTTCTCTTTTTCTCCTTGTCTAAATTAATTTACTTGCTTTCGTTATCATATCTACCAGGAGGAATGTCAACTCGGACTCGGTAACGATCTAAACTTCCACAATGTAGTTGCAGTTGATCATGCCCCGGTAGACACAGCGTGGCGTTACCCTCCCAGAGATGAGGAACTGTTCGATCCCTATCTGGGAACCGGTCGTCAGTCTCCACCGGTTCTTGATATCAGACAGCCTCCTTCCAGCCAATCAAGAAACCCCTTCCAAACAGGAACTAACGGGACCACACCGGCCATCAGAAATGACGGCTACAGGTAAATGTTGTCCTATTATATGCTTAACAGGTTGTATGCTTACTGCGTGCTGCAGTATGTTCAAATTAACTCTCATAAGCAAGTCATACAGATAATATTTCATAAAAGTGTGGAACGAAAGCCATCCTTTAAAATATAGCTGGAATATGACTGAGTGATTGTCAGTGTTTACAATGACCAGAGGATCCCCTGACTTGATGATGTCATCAACTTTGAAATTTGCTCTCTTTTTCAGAGAAACTAACCTACCAAGCGACGACGAAGAAAGTAGTATGGTTCCTTGCGAATTTTGTGAGGAGTTATTCCCATTTGATGCGGTTGGCATACATCAGGTGAGAACTGGACCATTTTTGTACAAAATGTCTGACTTATTTGACGGGTCAAAACCACATCCTGATAGCATTTTGTATCGTGGAATCATTTTGATTGTTTCATTTGTTGTTGTTTTTTGTTGGAGAGATGCTAATGTATTGCTTCATCTTGGTTTTAAGGTCTACTGTGATCCTCAAAACGGTTATATTCAAGACGACATGAAGGAATATGGGTTTGATAGTCCAGATTCTGAGCTGATGAGAGCAAGGCACAAACCAACTAGTTCATTCGTGGATGAGATACCCTCTGAACCTCCCAGTAGGGCTCAAAGACAACAGGAGATACCCTCTGAACCTCCAAGGAGGGCTCAAAGACACCAGGAGATACCCTCTGAACCTCCAAGTAGGGCTCGAAGACACCAGCCTGATCCAGTCTTCACAGATAGTTGGGTTGCACCAAAAGTTGGTAAGAAGCAAAGCAGAATATAATTCTCAAGTATGTTTAAATTATAACAAAACTATCATTGAATTTTTCCATGAAGAGGCATATCCAAGTCATTAAATCACTGTAGATGTAAAAGGACTGGTTGCATTTCATGACTTTAAGAGCATTCAATAGCAATTACCCTTTCTAGCAAACCCACTGATTTTTACATTTATGTAAACTAGTGCCGCCCCTCGATGGCAATGACTATGGAGTGCCAAAAGGGACATTATTATGGCAACAGCTAGAGTAAAACTCCGATTATCCGAACTGGTCGGGTGGTTCGGATAATCAAAAAAGTTTGGATGATCAAATTTTCATCAATTAACTGATTTTCAACTATAAGACAACCCATCTGTAATGCAATATAATGCCTTCTAAAAAATCCAAGTTTCAATAGCTATGTTTGATACTGTACTGTATGAAGTAGTTTGGCAGTGAATGCAGTACAAACAATTATAACTGAAGCATGTGGTCAAAGGGACAACGAAAATTTACCAAACTTTGCCTCGAAATATTAGCAACTCTCAATGCACGGAGAGAACAAACATACTGGGAGATGCTAAATACCGTTAAGTATCAGAAATGTTATCGTCCCATAAAGTTCATAAATTGTCTCAACTCAACATTTGTGATGAAAGGGTTTCAAGTATTACGTGATAGTCTCAGAAACAAGTCAATTGCAACTGCGAACCATGAGCGCTTCTTGTCAAAACTTGTGACAACAAGGCCCAACATCTTAGGATTGGAAGAAATTTTGGTGCTTTTGAGGAGTTGTGGTTTGTTGAAAAGAAATAAAGATAGATGTTCATTCAAAAATTTGTTTAGTTAACAATGCTGCAATGACTGTAATCTACTCGTATCAGATACCAGGTAAAAGTAGGCCATAGCCGACATGCTGAGCACGCAAGCGCTAGCCTAATGAACATTTATGGTCGTGAATGTGTGATCGGAAAATAACTACTTTTTTGTAAAGCGGTAACAATGTTGATACAAACAACGATCAGACGTTTATGTAATAGGTGATAATCTATTTGATATATAAGGCAATGAAAGAATGAATGAAAATATAAATTCTTTGTCAAAAGAATTAAAAAGCTGATCATTATGTAAGTTAACCAATTTATGTTGGACATAATATCAGTACTTAAAATCGATAACATTGGGCCTCCAGACTTTTTATTAATGAACAGATGGCCGGTTCGGAAGATCAGGGGATCGAATAAAAGAGTTTCGGATAATCAGAGTTTTATTGTATTGTTGCATCAAGTCATTCTGTGGCATGAAAACATTATTGATATATAATGAGATCAAATATTAAATGACAGGATGACATCTGTTATAGTCAAACCACCCAAGGAGTAACTCAAGATTGATGTTAAATTTATGTCATGACAGATAACGATTCATTTCTTCATGATTCATTGACTTATGAGTTTGTAGTGTGGAAGTTAGTAAGGTTGTTGCAAAAAAGATTGCCTGCTGGGAATGGTTTTGTTGGGGAAAAAACAGGTTTTTAAAAGTTGTATCGTGGGTATCGTGTGAAAGTATTGCTGTAAGTAACATAGACAAAGCAGTTATGTTGGTTGAAATGTAAACCTACATTTAATCTGTATATCTGTGACCCTCAAAGGGGCTATTTAACCAAAACTGGTGAAACTTCCAATTGAAAATAAATGCAATAGTCACAAATGAGGATGGATCTTTGAGAGGGAGGAGTAGGAGAGAGGAGATGGGTTTTTGCAAGTTATTTTTGTTTGAAGGGTAAAAAACATACTAATCAGATGATTATCCGAAAGGAAAGTATCTCTTCATCTCCTTTTACCCTGCCTCTTTTATTTGACGTTCTTAGAAACCAAAGTCAGTGTTGTTTCGAAAGAGAAGACTGTGAACATGCTTCAGACTTCCGGTCAGAAGAAACTGGTCAATAAGGGCAAAAAGAGGTCCACATTTCAACAACCAAAGATAGCCAATCAATCATTCCAGCACAGCCAGCGTTCTGCCTTCGATCGACCGGCGGTCGGCGTCGTGTCCAAACAGAAGGCCTTGCAGATGCAGCGAGGAAGCAGGTTGAGGAACATGCCCCTCAATGGAACAATTGAAGCCAATTCTCTAGCACAACCTGCTCAGGGTAACGGACAAAATACAATGTCAGATTTGAAGAAGGCAGGTACTAGTAACGGAAGGAATGCAGGAGGATCTGATTTTGAACTTTCTTCGGAAGTTATCCGGAACAGAAGAGGTGAGCAAAAAAAAACGGGGGAACCCAGGGGGTTGGGTTTTCCCCATTCGCAGATTGAAGATGGTTTCTGGGGTGTTGGCTTCTCGTTTTAATGCTGTTTGGTATAATTTACATATTGGATCGGTTTGCTTAACATTCCTGGTTTTGTTTTCAAAAAACCAAAGTTCCTCCGATGCACAAAATGGCTAAGGAGATAAAAAAACGATCTCTGATATCAAAGTTCAAAAGAAGTAAACTGAAATGCATCAATGGATCTCCTTTTGTCCCTGTTTATTATCTGATAGGGACTTCTTCAACCAACAAATGGGGAGAATCCAGTGCACGAAATAGACTGCCAAGACATGAAGACGATTTGATCACATCATCAGCCAAATATCCAAATGATATAGGTAAGGATTCCTCTGCGATCTAATGAAAGTGTGGATGTATTGTCATGGTCGGAAACGAAATACCATAAAAATGATCAGTTTTTCTTCATTGGTTGATTGGTTTGTTGGTTCCATCCATGGTTGGTTGGTTGATTGGTTTGTTGGTTCCATCCATGGTTGGTTGGTTGGTTGGTTAGTTGGTTCCATGGTTGGTTGGTTGGTTGGTTGGTTGGTTCCATGGTTGGTTGGTTGGTTGGTTCCATGGTTGGTTCCATCCATGGTTTCCTCCTTCCAGCCATTCATTCTTCACCCTTTGCATCATGTTAATTATTGTCCCTGTTTGATCACTCTCTAGGTCGTGCATTGTTTTTGTTCTTTCGTCCTTTCATAAACCGATATGTCTGCCAGGAGACATAAAGTTACAGAGGTTAATGTTTTCTTTATAGTTTTGCCTTCTGCCTGTGTATTTGTGTGTGTGTGTCTGTTCGTGTGCCTGCATGTGTATATGTGAGACTACTGTTGGGTTAGGATGGAAAAACCTCTCATTTATTATGTTGCATCTCATTTGAAATAAACAACACTATGTTGCACCAAACCCAATCTTGCAACACTGTCAAGTAGGGCATTTATATTCTTATTTTCTGTAATCGTACTTGGCATAGATTGCATGTTTGTTTCATTACCATTATCTTCCAGCTGGCTCCAATTCGGTGATGACCTCAGAGTTTCCTCCATCAGAAGTGAAAAGAGAGAAAAGTTGGGAAGACATGAGGGAGGAAATGAACAATGCTGCTAGCTTCAAATCAAAGCAAACAGTTAAATCAGGCGGTACAGACATTTGATTGTTCTACTCTTTGGGCTTTTTCATGCATGAGCTTTTTCCGCGAATTCGCGGAATATTCGTGATTTCTTTTCTACCTCGGGGACAAAACTTATGATCCTAACACACTGTAGCATTCGCAAACTGGAGCCTATACCGCAATTTTTGCAAAATTCCATAATTTTTTTTTAAAACCGGCCCAACCCCGCCTTTTCAATAAGAAGAAAAAAGAAAATTGACAAACTTACATTTAAGAAAGTTTTGAGAATGTGTTGAATGGGTGGAGGTCAAAGGTCATTTGAGGTCTACAGAAGTCATAGTCCTGTTAAGCATGATAGCTCTAAGAGTAAAGCTTGGATGACTTTATATTCAATATGTAGGTCCGTATTACTGATCACTTGAAGTCAAGAACTGCTTACAAAAAACCTGGTTTAAAGTGTTTCTGTTGAATGTTCTCACATCATAGTTAGCAAGGTATCACTATGTCCAATTTTTTTGTACGACAGTCCTGAAACCACCCCACCCTCTTCAGCTTCAAGAGTGTGATCCAGCCTTTTATCTACAATTCCCATTTTATGCTTTATGTTTAGATCAAAATTAGTCCTTATAATATTACCTTCAGGACCAAGTTTCAAACAGACGTATTTCCATTCCTGTAGTCTGTTTCTCGTACTTGCATTTTTATTTTCATTATTTTCCAGTTGGCTCCAATTCGATGATGACTTCAGAGCCTCCTGCATCAGAATGGAAAAGAGAGGAAAGTTGGGAAGACATTGTGGAGAATATGAACAATGCTGCTAACTTCAAGTTAAACGGAACTGTAAAATCAGGAGGTGAGGAGGATTGTTTGTTTGGTTCAAGTGACAAAAGTGACGTAAAATGTTGGCAGAAATATCACAAATTATTTATTATCTGACCAATTATGTTTATTTTTGTTAACTCCTTTGTACTCCTGTTTGTTTCGCGAACCACCCTACCCTCTTCAGCTGCAAGAATGTGATCCAAAACGTCCACCTACCCTCCCAAGCACCTTCCCACCAATCCACTACCTTTAGGTGTCTGCTCTTACATTTATTGTTTTTTTCTCTTCTGAACAGCAGCACAACCAAAATATAGAGAGCAAAATGTAGTGACATCGCCATCAATGCTAAAACCACAGAGAAAAGATGGACAAGATCAGAGAAAGAAAACTGCTCAGAGAACGTCTCAAAGAACATTATCGTCATCAAATTTATCATCAAGAGTGACTCCTCCTAGATCTACGACCGCTCAAAAGTCTCTTCCGTTTCAAGGCTCGTCCCCGTCGAATCTTAAGAAAGCAGTAAATGGCAAGAGCCTGGAAGGAAATTCCACGGCAGCCCATCGAAGGAGGGCTGTGACAAACCTCGAAGAGCCAGAGATGGCTTTTGAAGTTGATTTTGTGAGGAGAGATTTGGCCAATGTGAGCGAATTCATGGCAAAGAACAAGGGTGGTGGTGGTGGTACTTCTTCGTCGAAGACCAACTATGGGAGGAACAGGCAGTCCCCCAGTGAGAGAGGGCAGAACGATGGAGATGGAGGTCGAAATCTAAGAAGACATAGGTAAGTTGGGATTAAAGCTGACAATTTAAGATAAGCAGGACTTAGAGGGTGTGAAGACTCGCTCAAAAAGAAATGTCTAATGCCGGTAATCTGACCTAGTTTCGAATGAGTTGTAACAGAAGTGTTAGACACCACCATCGATCCTAGAAAATACACACAGCTTGCTATCGTTGGTGATTAGACACTAATGTACAGTCAGTACATACAGCTGCGGTCAATACCCACATCTCAGGTCCAGCTAAAGATAACAAGGTATTACGTTTCATTACTGTCTGCATTTTGTAGCGACACGAACAAAACTTCACTTGCAAGCAACAAAAAGGTTAACTTTGCCAGATGGCCGCACGCGCTTTGGGGCGAGTCTTTAATGCCTTTAAGTTTATGAGTCGTAAACTGTTGGTTTAAAATAGACAAGAAAATTATTTTTAGCAAAAATTCGGAGCCTGTGACAGTCAAAGAGATCAGTCCTACCTTGGTTTGAACTGTAATCATATTTTTGACAAGACAACTTTGCTGTTTTGAATCGATCGAAAAGAAATTTGTCCGAATGGGATTCACCTTTTGGCAAGGGATTCTGAGATTAAATAATAAAATTACTAAAATAAAATTGTCAATTATCGGCTTAATTTCTCCAAACAGACGCATAAATGTTATTAATTTGCTGTGTGATAGTTGAACTTACTGTATTCTCTTGGTTATCCAAAATGAAAATCTTCAATGTGTTTTTGAGTTTTGACCTTATATTTTGTAATGAAGCTATTAATGTTCTGGGACTTTTTAATATTCAGCTAGGATTTTCAAATTTAAAGTGAACCTGTTCACAGACTAATTTACTCTTTAACATTGAAACTAAGAATTATGACTGTTTGTCCGGATTAAGAACTCCTCCCAGATGATGCCCGGAGCATTCATCAACTATTCTGCCAAGGATTGTTATAAACCAGCAAACAGTGCAATTAGTAACATCTCAGCAAGGGTATTGTTACATTTGATTCAGCTGGTTTTGAACTGTTACCTAACAATACACAGATGAAACACTACTGGTATTTGTATTGTTTCTCACAAACATTCTGGAGGGATTCTTCATTCCTTGTCAGAGGCAAAAGGAATCTGTTCATAATGATGATGTGTGTGTGTCTGTGCACTTGTTTTGTATTCTGACCGAGGACTTGAACAAAAGAATTCCAGGTCCTCGGAGGTGATTTCTAAACAATCACCACGTCCTCGAAAGAATCCTATTGTTATGGGGTATTGTTAAGGTTAGGGTACGTGGATTTGAACAATGGAAAAAACAATGGGGTCCTCAGTCTGAATGTAAAACACACCTGTGTGTCTGTGTGTGTGTGTAGGTGACACCTGCTTGTAAACATGATATGTCAAAAAGTACATTGTGGTTGAAAGTCATACTTGGTATACATAGATCCAGCTTGGTGAGTACAAGGACGTTATTTGAAATAGATGGAGTTCAAATACAGCGAGCAAGAACAGCTCTCACAATGGAAGACAAGAAAGACTACAAACCTTATACTGATGTTATCTCTTCATATTTTGCTCATATCTTTAGAATTATGGCAAATTTTGATGGAGGAGAACAAGGAATTGCAAGAGATAATAGAGAAACAAGAATGCAAAGATGTCACAACAATAGAGAGGCCAATCAGGTGAGAAGATTTCTATTGTTAAGTTCAAATTGACCAATCAGATCAAAGATGGGGCTTTTTTTTCACCCCAAAATTCAATGCTCTCTTTTTTATGCTGCATCACTTAAAGCGACAAAACTTTTTGTTCTTTGCCATTGTGCATTACCATATTTGGTCTTTGCAAAGTTGAAAATACCTCAGCATTAAAACCTATTAGAACAGCTGAGACAAACAGGTGATCTTATTTAACCGAGTGCAATCCAATTTTTGTAGCACATATATGTTCCCAAACACATTAGTGTATATCTATTGAAGAGTGTAGGAACATGTAAATATCTGCATGGCTGAAGGTTACATACTGTTATAGATTGACCTTTTGACCTATTGTAGAATACTTCTCCCCAGGTAGTGCAAAGTCCCTAGTACTGGGCTCAAAGTGTGTGCATCTATTGATACCATCACAGTGCCTTCTGTACCCTGCATTATAAGAAACTTTATCACCTTTATCACCTTCTGATTGTCTACCATGGATAGGTTCAGTTAGGTTTTGTTGATATTGTATGTTTAC
>KN886778.1:32517-43945 GCA_000934455.1 Apostichopus parvimensis
TTCTTCTCAAGATTTTATTATCTATTTATTTAGACAAGAATGTCATTAAACTATATAGTAAGTTAAGTTACACGACTTCATCGTTATTAATTGCCACTCAATATAGTGACAACAAAGCATAAAGTTGTTTTATTCAAGAGCCGTTGATGTGTGTTGATAATATCGTGCGACAAAGGAAACGAACTTTAAGGGTTCGTAATATATACAAGTAAACCACGATATTTATACAGAGCTATATAAGACTATATGTATGCATTCACAGAGGGGACATCCCCCGTAGGACCTCAGTCTCGCGAGGTCGACCAGAGGTTCAACTCCTTTTGATTTGAGGGGACATCCTACTGTTTCTCCGGAAACATTGTGTCCTTATATCATGGAAAGACGGATGAACGAGGCTTATTCCCAAACCTGAAATTAAAAAGTTATAGTAGAATATTATATTACAGTTTTGGGGTTAATACACGTACAGTTCGGTTCCAGTACATGGAACGCACTAAATGACAGAACCGTAAGTTTCACAATGACAGGAAAAATAATAGCGTTTGTCGAACCAATTATCATTTTTAAAACTAACTGATTATCATGGATATACATGTAAAGCGTTATTTGATTTCATTAACCTGAAGAGGAAGATTTGATTATCTTTGAAAACGTTTGTATTAAACATGACTTTTAAATAATAGTTTTGTGTTGTTTTGCCCTGTTGTTATTGGTTCTACAAAATCCTCAACTATAAAATCATAGCATGTTACAAGTTACCATCGGTATCCCAATATCATATAATTCAATATGTTCTTAAAACTTTACCACATTGATAACATTTTAAATTGTGAAAGGAATGCCACCTCCTATGACCCCAACAGTTCAAACGCTTTTTAAATTATATAAAACTGTTCATTTATTCATGTGGACATATAATCAGCCTCTGAAGAAGATCCTGCTAGGATCGAAACGTCAGGCCCTTACTTACTTTTACACATGTAATCAACTATCCGTACTTCTGTCCACAAAGAATTTTGATTGCATGTTCTTACATTAACATGCCCACGTAAATCTGGGAGGCATTTTTGGCCAAAATTTTCTTGTACGCTTCGCGCCAACTCATGGTGGTGCTACGCTTAGATAGTTTGCCTACAGGCTTCACCCCTCCCTTGGTTAATTCCTCGCTACGCGCCTGTGAGGACAGATATTCAACTGGAATTCATCCATTACTTGATCTGCAATCTGTTGCAAGCCAAAGATAATGTTAAAGATTGCAATTTCACTTTGAGAGTGTGCACTTTGGGAGTACGCCCCCTATTTTGACCGCAACAACGGTGGTTAAATAAACCAGAATGCAAAATGCATTGCGGTTTCGATTACTTCATTACACTAGACTTTTGTTTTTTCACCAGAAATAACTCTTTTAATATAAATGACCTGAACCACTATTTTGATGTACAATTACACTATGAAAGGATAAACACACGTTAGTCTACTCTACGTAGACACACCTCCACCAAAAACAATAGGGGTCTTGTACTTAATGTGATGCATCCACACACCAAGTATGAGAAGTAGCCGTGATTTCTACCATGAGATATCATGTTTAAAAAGTTCCAGAGATTGACCGCTGTTGACCCAGATGACCTTTGACCTCCACTCAAACTTATTCAGTTCGTCAGTTCAATATAACGCATTCATATGATAAGTATGAAAAGTGTCCATGCCGCCTATCTTGAGATATCCTGTTTACAAGATTTTCAGTGTGAGACGTCTGGTGACCTCAGATGACCTTTCACCTCCACGAAACGATATGCTTCGTTTTCTCAATATGACGGATCCACATGCTGAGTATGATAAATATATATACACGCTTCCTATCTTGAGATATCGTGTTTATAAGCTGGGCGTTACACACACACGCACTCGTCATCATGACTGCATTGGTTTCTCTTGTTATCGACACCAAAAAGGCTTACAATTTTTCTATTTTTGTAATAGAAAAGTAACATTCTTCTGAAAAATTAAAATATTATAGATTAAAAGTTCCCGTTTGTTGAAACTTCATCCGAAGGGACCCCAACACATCCCTTCACCAACCCCTCCCTTGCTCCCTTCTGAACTGGAAATTGTCTCCAAATATAAACTGCAAAGATCGAAAATGGTCAGCTATTATGAAGTTTTCACCCGTACGTGTTTTGGGAATAATTTGTAGTTACCGAATGCTTTTCTTAATTTTATTTACAAAGAAAAAGATATCGTACGGCCAGATAACTTGTTTGTACCTCCCTATCGTTGTTTCTAATTATGCAAATTGACACAAGCTTATAATTGCTATCAAACTGGAATGGCAAACGTTTACTTCCAATCAGTTAATATCAATCAATTATTTACGAAACAAACAAATTTATCATCGATGAACAATAAGTATAGCCTATATATCACTGTTTGCCCATTACACTGCATCAAACCATATATGGTGCAATGATAATAATATATGAGACAAGGTTACAAGTGTTTGGGAATGTGGCATATTGCAAAAGTAGCTAAAATAACCAAACTGGTGCCGCGCGAAACCTCCCACCCCCCACTCGAACATTTTCCACCTCCCGTCACCCCCTAACACCCCCCCCCCCCATGAAAAAGTCCGGTTACGTCTCTGCATACCCCCCCCCCCCCCCATGAAAAAGTCCGGTTACGTCTCTGCATATAAAAACATCTTTAGTTCAATTTATTAGGCCTATAATTTTATCATTCCTTTCCGTTTATTCTCTTCTATTTTCCCACTTTGAGCACATTTTCTCTCTCGCTCTCTCTTCATTCCATCTTGTGTAAAAGTAAGTTGGCCTGAAGTTTCGATCCTAGCAGGATTCTGCCAGATCCTGCTAGGATCGAAACGTCAGGCCAAATAGTTTTACACATTCTCTTTAAGGCTCTCTAGTGGATAAGCAGCTAGTTTGCTAACACTTTTATTTTTATTATCTTGTTAGAATTTGTAATGAACTTGAAACACTACGTTCATAATACTTGTTTTCTACATGGACAAACAAAACCAATTCGGCTATAGGACTGTAGTGCATGACTCATCAAGTCCAGGGACAAGAATTTGGTAGATTCCATTTTCCATTTTGAAAGTACGACTTATTTGTTAATATATGTTTAAAGTATTTATTACTATCATATTGGAGAATAATCACGACATTTGATTTCTTTCCAAACGTATATGTCCACATGATAATTATGGAAAGAGCAAGAAACTATATATAAACCCATTCATGTATTGCAGGTTGCTCGACGCACAGTAAAGTGCTACATATGGTACTTACACCGGTTCGGTCGTTATAGCAATAGGTTAATCAATGACGCATGGAGGTTTACATTAGACTTCTTATTCCTATTATTAGTTATTTGATCAAATAATACTGTTATTCAAAAAAAAAATTTTTAAATGTGTCTAAAATAATTTAGTTATGTTAATGTTATGTCAATATTAAATTTTCGCCGCGAAAATAACTAGGTATAATACTTTTAAAACCCCTTATAAATAATGGACGAGTCAGTTTATGGTACGACAGATGACGTATCAATCGTGAAGCAGTACTGTCGCTCAGAATAAACCTTACCGGCAAACACGCCCAGAACTAACCAAGGGACGTACCGGCGGTAACTAGGATTTTAGTCTCATAGACAATTGGTACCGCTCGTAGTAGAACGCGTAAGGTGAAAACAAACAGCTTTGGAAAGCAAACCTGAAGGGAAAACAAGATAATTTACTTTTAAAAAAATAGTGTTGTTTACAACGAGTGATTGTGTCATATCGGAGATACTCATTTGAACGAGAGCTCTTTTGCCGTGGAGAATTTCATTGGCTGTGACCAGTTTTGTGATTCCTTGTAGTAGAAATCGAGATCAGCTGTGTACGAGAGCTACATAGATAGCCTGACAATGTTGGAACACCTCGATCCTATCTTTCAGCAGACGATTTTCCCATTCGAGGAGGATTTTGACCATCGGCCATGGCTGGAACGGTTTCACAAATATTGGAAAATCTCAGCCTTGGCGAGCGTGATATACGTGATTGTTATATTTTCTATCAAACGTATAATGCGAGATCGGCAACCTTTCGGACTACGCTCAGCGCTGGTTCTATGGTCTCTAGCGTTGGCTGTATTCAGTACCGTATGTGCCATGCGACTTTGGAGAGAACTGTTCCGCTATCAAGGTATTTTCGGTTGGAAAGCCACCATGTGCGATGCTGAAATTGGATATTCTGGTGTGAATGGATTCTGGTCTTTGCTGTTCGTCCTCAGTAAGTTACCCGAACTCGGCGACACTCTATTCGTAGTGCTTCGAAAGCAACCATTAATCTTTCTACACTGGTATCACCACATCACGGTATTAATGTACTCCTTCTACAGCTATGAGATGTTGGTAGCTCCTGGCCGTTATTTTATCTTAATGAACTCTTCTGTTCATTCAATTATGTATTCCTACTATGCAATAAAAGCCTCCAGAATAGTCCGCATCCCTAAGTGGATTAACATTTGTATCACCCTCATCCAAATCTCTCAAATGTTTGTCGGGGTCGTTGTCAACCTTCTAGCCTACCACTATCGGTCGAATGGTGAGTTTTGTTCCACCGCCGATAGCAATATAACTGTTGCGATGCTCATGTACGCTAGCTACTTTGTACTGTTTGCCAACTATTTCTTTCAAGCTTATCTCGCCAAAAGATCGAAAGTAGTATCAAAGCGAGAGCAAAATGGAAATGTTTATACCAATGGTATTTCATACACCAATGGTACTTCCGTCGCCAACGGTCACGCCTCAAACGGCGCTTCATCTTTCTCCAAAGGTCATGTCACCACCAATGGGTCTTACTCCAATGGATCGGCGAAAGTTGCCAAAACCGATTGATGGAAGCCTTCGTCGGGAACTTGAAAGTATTAAATTGTGCTCATTCAATACATCGTTTACTCGGTCGCTTGAATGTATAAATATTTCATGACAGGATTACAAACTGGTGGTTAGGCTTTTGAATTAGGCTGTATGCACCTATGTGTCGTCTGCTGCCCATGGTTACGTGTTTCGACAATGTTGCTAAGGCTGTGAGAGAATCCGTCGCTGTCATCCCCTCGGAATCGGTTGTCAAACCAGCCCGTTAGAAGAAGCCAGATGAATTCCGACAACTATATCAGTTTCTTCTTGGAGATGTGACATGGTGTGCCATCGAGATGGTGTAGGCTACATTATTAACGCGCAAGCATATACTGGGTTCGGTGTGAGGTCATGTGTGCTTTATTTACTGGTGGTATATTGGTTCCAAATTTATTTTACCCCAACTTATGTATAGCCAATGTGTATTAACCAGTGTGTCAACAGGGTTGACATTTTTTTCTGAATAGGAAGTTTGCTATGAGGGTAGGGATTGGACATGTGATTTGACTCACTCACATTCCCTCACTTATATAAATAAATATCATAGAAGATGTCCCGGGAAGCTGCCAAATGATTAATATAAACTGTTTCATTATGGAACCAAATATATTAAGTGTACTAAGACAGGGCGGTACGTGTTGATCGTAGCCGGTGTACTCCCCACGACAATAGCTATCCCGTATAGCTTAAACCCATCTTTTTCACTGTTGAACTATTGCAGTAGCCTAGTCGACAGGATTCCCCCTCTAACATCATAATTGCATTCCCCCCATTCAGTTGATCACTCTTTAGTACTGTAGTTGACTGAACTTTACAAGCGTCTATAATCACGCTCGATTGCCCAGGAATGCTGGCTTCTCCTTTGTACATTAACCCTGCTTTTTATAAAGGTTCCTTTTGTTCACTGGTGCACTTGTCCGTTTATCCTGTTACGCCACAATGATTTGGTTTTATGCAAATTACAGCTTTACAAATCTCTAGTGCATTGTAAATACATACGTTTGTACACACAGTAGTTCAGTGTGCCTATTTCATATGTTTCGCTATATCGGTGTGTATGGGCGTATCGATTTAAAGATCAGTCGCATTGTCGCCAAACGTGTTTTTAAATTGTTAAGTCATATATCACCAATGTGTTCATAATAATGTTCATTTAAAGTATTTCTAACAATCTCAGACTTGTTTTTGTTTTTCTCCTGTTTTAGACCAGTTTGACTTTCCTTTAATTTTACCTTTCTTAATGTTTTGGTGGAAGTAGTTTTTTTGAAATCATCTGATTGCTAAAGTTTGCAAGCTGTAGTGAGTAACCTATATGTACCTATATAGTCGTGGAAATGGAGACAACCCACAAAACCAAATGGCGGTTTTAATGGTGAATTATATACCTAGAATTTAGAACTGCATTAGAACCTTTCATGGGTTAGACGAGGCATTTACTAGCATAATTTGGTATTTAGTATAAGTGTCACAATGGTCACATTCCAAACCACAAAAGTAAAACGTGATGAGAGGGTTAAAATGGTTATATGCGTATATGACTGTTATAAATGGATCAACATGATACTACCAGCAAAATATCCGATGCATTTGGAGGATCCTTCAGATGTTATGTATTTGTTTGATTTCTGCATATACAAACATGCATCTAATTTACCTTAGTGACGTTTTAAGATGAAGATATAGTATCATTCCGGAAGCATTTCTCTCCTTCATGCATACACATACTGCCATGTAGAACTCGACCATTTTGTGTTTACGTGTGAGTAGTCGCTGGGAACTCACATGATGAATGTGTTATGATATTCTTCGTATTTTCTGTGAAGCGTCAATTTCAAACAGCAGTATCTAGTTTTGTAGCAACCAATAAATAGATTTTTTTTATGTATACTTTTCAAGTTTACCCACGTTTGTGACTTTGTCAAAATGTCAATGACTTACATTTATATTATATCTAACACGGATAACCGTTATAGTACAGCATGCGTGAATATATATTAACAACATACAAAATCGGTTTCACTATAGCCTTTGTAGAACTGTATATATTGCTGCATTTCTTGGTAACCATGGTAAACCGCAACCATTCTATAAAATACTATATACCAGTGTCAGTTGTGTTAGAATACACAGTAAAACTGGTATTTATATGGAAATTTCTGGTTGGAACTCGGCCAAGCTTCAATCATAACTTACGTTCTAAATATAGGAATGATGCAGTAGTCATGATAAGACCAGTGGCAATTTAGGCGATAATATATAACATTTTTTGGTACATATTTTTTAATTTTTTTTTAATTCAGTCATTACTTCGTTCGCACGTATACATGGCATTGATCAATACAGAATGCACACTGACAATAACTTAGATCTGGACCCCGTAGATTGAAGTAAGTGAAATATTATGAAGAACCAACAATATGACACAAAAATACTGAGTTAGATATGCTGAAATGGGCCACCGTTTCAATGTTTAACAGCATTGTTTTAAGCAGTCTTTTAGTCTGTTGATATCTATATCAAATTTGATATTCACATTTTTTAGTTTTGTGACAATATTATAATAAATGGTGAAGTAAACAGGGCAGTGCATGCCTCCGCTGAATTGTGAAATGTCTGGTCAAATAAAACAGCGATGTTGCTTCATGGGAGTGGTATCTCCCTTTTCTAGTCACATAAATTGATAAAACTTGTTGTGTATAAGTTATGCACAACTCTACAGCAGACTATAAATGTTCGCTAGCGTTTTGTCGTCCTGTATAGACCCACAAGTGTAATCTACATTAGCATTTTGCTTTTTGAGTATTATTCCCAAGAGATAACAGAAGGCTTTAATAATTATTCTTAAACTGCAAGAAATAATAGTAATTAACAAGTCGCTCTGATAGCAGGAATCAGCTTGAGTCTCGTTTTGGGTTTTTGCTTTTAACTGTGTTTGATGTTACCATGACATGTACTGCCCGGGCGACAAAATGTTGAATATCGAATCTAAGCCATGCATTGGTGGTACTTAGCTCAACAGGGTTTTTCCCCCTGTAAGTCAAATAAGCGGTATATATAGTTTCTTTCTTCGTCGACTATACATAAAAGAAATGCTTTAACGCTCACAACAAATGAAAGAAAATCATGGCAATCTCTGAAGTGAAATAATTGTTCTCCTATGTATAGGTTAATTGTATGGTGTCGATGTGTCCTAATCACTAAAAACAAAAACTTACGTTTTACGGGACATATACACCTTGACTTATTTTTGTTTACGTTTGTTTTGTTTTATTGAAGTGTTTTTTATTTGACGGGTCCTTTCTTCTTCTTAATTTTTGCCAGCATATGGAGGGTATGATAAGCCTTGTAACCTATTTATAAACAATATTAGTGGTGTTTGCAGATAGCTGTGTATAGGTTACGTACGTTACGTAGATATGGGTTCTCTCCTAAGTATAACCAATTGTTTTTTGGATTTTTCATTTTAGTCATTCATTCGTGGGGACGGGTCGTTAACGTTATTTTTGTCTTTGTTAGTCACGGGTTGACGTGTATCGCCGTATATACTGTTTTTTTTTTTTTCATTTGCATTGTCGAATAACGTGAATGACGTTACAATTAACAGACACGTACGTGTGTGCACATACGGTATACCTTCAGTTTTATTGTTTATCTTAAGCTGACAAAGAAACAGCTCTTGTTATCACCATTCATGTTTGCTGTTTGAAGATTTTTATGATACATATTTGATTAATTATTGATAAATAAATGACTGAAATACAAGCCAAAATGAATGAAATGTAAATCATCAGGTGATACGATGAACTGTAAGTAAACATGAAATAGTAGGCTAACAAAATGAAGTTTATAGGATATTGACGCCTAACCATAAAACATTATTTTATGGTCGATGTATTCAGTATTTCGATACCAGTAAGCAGCCATGATATGATGGAAATTCTTCACCACAACCCTTCATGTGAAGGGTGGGTTGTGGTGAAGAGAAATGGGGAATGACCTTGTGTCGGTTACATACTTAGGTGGTTTGTTTCACCAATGCTAGCCACATCGTTTCACTCGTGCAGCCTGGTTACACGAGTGAGCGTGTTGAGCATAATACACAAACAAATGCCAAACAAACTCAATATTGCCGAAGTTAACTGCCGAATGATTTCACTTAGATTGAAATAACTTTGGTAGTTGCGAGATAGTGGGGCGGGGTGGGGGGGTGGGGCGAGGACTGGATGGAGAATTGAAATATTCTCGTCCTCCACCAGAGTTGACATAATTGAACTAATCCAATTTTAACCCAAAATGATAAACTTGGAGTGGGAGGGGTTGTTGCTACCTCTCCATACCTGGTATCTATATGTATATTTTCCATATGCCGTTCTACAATGCAAGTTTTGCAGGCCACTGCGCTGCTTCATATTTTTTTGTATGGTATCAATAATTCCGTCTTTATAAGGCTTTTTTGCAATATTTTTCATAATTTGATATGAAAGAGGTCAGCCATTATTCCTCTACCTATGAAGTGGTTTAAAGAAATCACCGAGGTGTGGAATCGTATTACGCTCTCCCTAACTTTATTACCAGAACTAACTTTTCCAGTGGATTGCCACGAATGATAGTAACTTCTCTCTTATGTAGCATACCCACTGCTCTTTCTCACCGGTCTGTGCAGTATGAACACACACACACAAATCATTTTTAATAGTAGATTATAATCTATGCAGTTCATATAAGCTATATGACTCCATATGCAGTAATTATATAATTAGTAAAGTATTCCTTTAATATTCATTTTGGAAGGGACGATTGTTGCGTGCACCCTCATTTAATTTCAAATCTAATTATGATCTGTCTATAAGAAATGATATTCAATGTATTAATCGTGACAACAATGTTAAATTCCGAGTGCTTTCAATAGCACAAAATACCGTATCAGTTGAATTCACGGACTGCCGTGTATAGCAGTTTGCATTTACAGAGGGTATAAAAGTATGTCGTGAACTGAACACTACAAAGCCTCATTTGAATTTAATCACTCTATTTTAAAACACTGTGTGTATAATAACAACATTATTGTACCAGACGGATCGTTGTATAGGCTTTTTGGTATGACCAACATGGACATGGTGACGTATATATGAAAACAATGTATTGCGTAATCCTTCTAGAAAATGCTCTTGAAGAACAAATTCCGTATCCTCGTGCATCCTTTATGACGTCAGTGAAGTCCAAATGAAGTTTTTCAAGCACTTTAGAATGGTTTTCAAAATTAAGTGAAATCTTGGCTAATAACAGTTATAAGTTGGTGATAGCACTTATTTAGGTGCAGAACAGACGGCAGTGTGTATATACGCGCGCCGTATGCACTGCGCATGCGTACTTACTCCAACTTTAAATTTCATCACTCGTCTTTATAAGTCAATTCTAATTGGTCCCTATTTTAACCAATCAGTCTGCCCAAATTTAGATTCTTAATTCTTATACTCATTTACATAAAAAAAATTACAAATATCTATTCTTAAGTATCGATAAAAATTTAAACTATAGTAAGACGTGCAAAGGAATGCAGCTGACCCTTACTTTCAATGCGACATACTTAACAAATTATGATTGCTTTTTTAATCCGATTACATCTTTCATCACGAATCGAAATAGAATATTTTAATAAATGCCGAGGCGTCGGTAAATGGCAGTTGAAGGAAAAGAGAATAAAACACTTGTAAAACGTCTATATTTAATAACTTTTTACTTTTGTTTTTTTTTTCATCATCTTCTGGTATAACAAAGACTACAGTTATTATGTACAGACTGAAATGGTGGTATGATTTGGTTTATGACGGTAACAACATCACTGATTTGTTCCTGATTTAAAAGTACATAAAAGCCATAACTGGTGAGTTTAAAATGTACTCTGTTGAAGAAATACAATTTACATGGATTTTTAATAATGAAAAAAAATGTTGTTTGTTTGTTCTCTCATTCTGGTGTTTTCATGGAATTGTTATAGGGCAAAACGACTGTTTAGAGGCTACTAACAGTAACCTTGGAAGATAGAAAACAAAACTGAAGATCAAAATGGTAAAAATGTTTCATCTCTTATGACACTATGAGGCGACAGACAAGAGGCGGCCTGATGCAACTGTTAGACACCGATATCTAAGTTGTAAAGGAACAGGAACATCCTTAGAAATTTGGGACTGGCCGAGGGGAGGAGGGGGGGGGGTATGCTCATCAGAAAAATCACTTTATAAGCTAAAGGTGATGAGTATGTCTTCTTTTCCCTTTGATTATACCGGTTTATGTGGTGAATGAAGTATCAACCTCCCCCTCCTACAAAACACCAATGCATAGGCCGAAGACCTGTCGTCAACAGAGTCCACTTGAGAGTGCCGTATCCAGGCGTCTATAGATTGCCATATATCAAATATATATATTTGACCCAACCATGATGTTTGGGCCTGGATGCAGGGACGTCGCTAGAGGGGGGGTGTGGGGGGGTGTCTCACCCCCCCCCCCC
>KN886778.1:45805-56191 GCA_000934455.1 Apostichopus parvimensis
AGCAGTCGGAATTTTCTGGCTCCAAAACCCATCCAGTTGGAATTTCAGCCACTACACCCCCCCAATCATCAGGCCTTAGCTACGTCCCTGCCTGGATGCCTGTGGACGAATATCTTATTGGGCCCATTTCTATTGCTGCACCTGATCCTCTTGTTACTACCGGCTACACCAATGTACCATATAGCACAATATCAATCACTATAGAGCCACGTAATTTACTCCCAAATTGATTAACCTATTGTCGGGGAGGGGAGCCCGGGGAATGTCTAAACTATAATGAGGTAATTAAGGCTTGATACAGTTATCACCATCGTCTTTGGTTGTCGTTTAACCTATACTAAATGATTCAAAATATTGAGCATTGTAGATAATTTCGTCGGTTTTATCGAGACGATCAGACTACAGGTTGGTTAAGCCGTAGACCGTAGTACTGTTATAAACTTTAAACTTGTATAGTGTTTCCCTTAAACGTGTACTCTTATACTCTGAGTATCGTTAGACCTGTACTCGCTTTCGTGGATTTGTACTCATAGGTTATACTCGTACTCGGGGTACAAGAACATATGGTAGGGCCTATACTATACCCTATAGTACAAGATTGAGCACTCGTGGCTATAGAGCTCATGATAGGATCATCCGAGTCAAACCAATGCAAATTAGGCTATACTTGTATAAGTTGTACTCGCACTACAAACTAACAAGTCACTACCACGTACGCACTTTCAAGCTCAGTTTGAATAGCTCGAAGTCCCACGCTCACGTTCCAAGCCATCAGCTATTATACAGTGTTTTGGACATGCCAGTATCTGAACTCTAATGAACGACCTCGGAAGTTGACGAATTTTATATGTAAGTTATAATTGGGCACTAATCGTGCGTTACCTGTACGGCGGTCAAATATTGACTAAATTTACTCATATCACATACATATTTTGCTGATATAATTGATGAATTCGTTATGGCTTTTATATGATACTTTATTGTTGTTGTTGTTTATTTTTAAGAAAGACCATCCATGATAGAGCTTTGGCATCGGCACGAAAACCAAACAACTTGATCTACATTCAAACCATTCCCTCTTTCCTAACTTCGGCAGGCATTGACCATAAGCTTGTCAAGTAACCACTAAGCACACTCGCAAGACCTCCTTTATACAAAGAGCTACATAATTGTTTTTGTCGCAACGGTCTCGTCAAGAATTTGGTTTCCTTTGAATTAGCCTTTCCGATCAATAGACATAGACATACCATAAACCCGGTTTTTTTCAGTGTTTGCTTGGCTTCATTCATACCCTTTCCCGCCAACTTTTAGCTCCTGCCCGCGGTTCAAGAACTGGCAGTGTGTATACGAAAGGTTAGTAAAAGCTATATATGCTCTACTTAGAATAACCCTGACACGGCCGATTTGGTATCGATTTTGAACAAAACCTGAAATTCACTTTCAGTGTTACACAACAGCCCGCAACGACACTGCGATATAACTTGGTATATCAAAAACAAGTATTATAAGACTGTAGTTAAATTAATATAACAATTTTAATCGATTTTGATAAAACCTGAAAGTCACTTTCAATGTTACTCAGCAGCCCGCAACGACACTGCGATATAACTTGGTATATTAAAAAGACTATTTTAAGACTGTAGTTATATTAATATAACAATTTTAATTGATTTTAAACGACTTTAATAAAACCTGAAAGTCACTTTCAGTGTTACTCAGCAGCCCGCAACGACACTGCGATATAACTTGGTATATTAAAAAGACTATTATGAGACTGTATAGTTAAATTAATATAATAATCCATTAATAATGATTAATCCATTAACCGAGCAGGTGCAGGTGTTGCCCTTAAAAACCGCTATCTGAAACAGCTATAGCCTATCTGCCTATATACACAGCAAAAATAATAACTAAACAAAACACGGCATAACATGAACGTTATGGCAAGCCGTTTAACTTTTTATTTACCATCCCAAATATATATGATGTCATATATTTAGATATATATATATCAGTAAATAATTTACGATATCATTTTACTTGATTTATTGATATCATGAAAGGGAATTTCAGAGAAAATTATATCAATTTATGATATTTTTAAATAAATACATTTATTGACGTAATAACTTATTTATTGATTATCTGGGAATAAATTCATGATAGGCTATCTATTGATATGTCAGCACACGTTGACCGTGGTCTTTATACGTTTTCTGTTTCAGTTTGAGTGTGGATAGAGGCTACTTTGTGAACGAAGCATGATGCTAGACAAATAAGAACATTAATTGATTTGTCAAACTCTTAAAGCAGCTAGTTGCGTCAGAGTAACGTCCCCCGGAATACAAATAGACATGAAGGTCAATACACACATACACACAGTAGTATATATTGTTTGTATTTATGTCTCTATAGATGCTACAATCATGTGAGGAAATGAATACTGCAGACTTGAGTCTGAAATTTGAACGAGAAACTAACAGTTGGTATCTCCAAAACTTCGCTTCTCGGCTTCTCGCTTCTCGATCGCTTCTCGGATCGATCGCTTCTCGGCCTTTTGGCTAAGATCATGTGTAGTATCTGTTCCCTTTCGAGGGGAATGGTGATGCACACCGGACGATGATCACACAGTCACAGTCCCGATGCAAGGGGACTGGGGCTGAGAGCGGATCAGTCGTTCGGTAGTTTGGTTTTCGGCCCAGGTTCTTACCTGGGCGACATTTTTTAAAAAGTATCTCCAAAAGCTGACCACAACGACATGATGAGCGTACGGACACACACGCACATACACAGACAGCGAGACAGACACACCCTCATCGATACACACATATACGGATATATTTACATACACACACATGAACGATGAACTTCGTTGTCCATAATCCGAAGATATTTGTTATACCTGAACTACAAATGAAGGGCGAAGTGTTTATAATACATGGTGTAATTTGAGAGACAAATGGTGTAGGTTTTCGTTGTTTTATTTCCTGTTGTTCTCTTCAGCTGAAATTGTATATTTTCTTTGACTATTTCGGTAAGATGTTATTTTAAGCTAACTTTGAGTGACGCAATGAATATGAGGTCATCATTATCTCATTCTGCCTGATTTAAATTGGATGTTTTGATAGTATTAGGCCTACTTCATATAATAGGTAAGTACGTGGTTTGTTGCAGTAGGGTTTTACTCATAGATTCATTTTGCAAATATTATGTCAAAATACATAGATGAAAAAAATAATAATAATAACTGTTAGCGTATAGGCTATACAAGCCAACAATTTTGTTTTTCTGTCACAGTCAATTTGCAATGACGACTCCTTCAAAAACATATATAAGCCTATTTCCTTTGTAAAACTGAGAACTGGTAACAATTTTTCAAGATGGTATATATATCTCCAGTCGTGCATACCTCGCGAGACCCGTTCGCCGAATTATGTGTGACGTCACCATATTCACCGTGTACTTGCGCATAGCCTGTATCGTATCTACGAACACTTGCTTACTAAAATACATATTACAAGCTTTCCTGTTAACCAAGGACTCACATGAAAGCAAGGGCGTAGGAACCGGGGGGCTGGGGGCGCCACCCCAGTGAAAAATATGGTGGGGCGGAAGTATCATTCCGCCTTCCCGCTCCGCAAGTCAGAAAACCCCTTTTTCATTTCCAAATGAGAAAAAAATCTCATTTGGAGCACCAAATTGCATCTAAGGCCAGGTGAAAATGCAAAATTATTTACAAAATGGAGTGGGTGTTGAAGTGTGCTATATTGCACCAAATTGCATCTGAGGCCACCTGGAAATGCAAAAAAAAATCAAAAGGGGAGGGGGACACCCCCTCCCCTTAGACCCCTCCTCCAGGCCGGCCATCAGTCTTCAGCCCCCCCCCCCCACACTCAAAAGTACCTTCCTACGCTACTGCATGGAAGTATAACTTTACGCGATGCAATGTGATGAATGAGAATGTATTGATAAAGTGTTATCCTTAAAAACCTTCACCAAACTCCACGCAATGCAAGACAAATGGATGTAATCCAATGCGTACCGTTAGTTTCCGGAAATAAGCAGTCAGACGTGGATATGAGTAACATGAAGAACAAATTTATCAGAGTGTCATTATATTTCGACAGGCCGTCGGTTTTACGTTAAGTATGTAGGATGGAATGACTGAGATCTGTAGACATGCTTCTATCAAAATGAGATGCACAATTAACATTGAAATACAGGCCGGGTTCATATTCTCCTTCTATACGCAAAAATGAAATTCATTTCGTTTCAATGAAACAAGATCACACCAAAACATTTATAATGTTCACCTTATTTACGTGTTTGTGATATGCCAAGTGCATCCAACATCTTAGAAGAATCGTTTTTATTCCTTTTAGGAATAATCATCGTCTAAACGTCAGACGTTATTATATATCCGCCATTTTGTCCAACCTATATGATATCATATATAATTTCTTGACTAACAGGTGTTACGCTTCTTGATTTTTCATTATTTTCATTATTTTTTTTATTCTTTTTATTAATATCACAGCTGGCATGTACAATTCTCCTTTTAATTTGAACGAATACTGTGATGCAATGCGATTAAAGAAATCTTGGTATAGAAATCATAGTTTTTTTCAGAACGACTGCAGAGGAGACTAGCATATATCATACAAGCCAGAGTCGCGTGGATCTACTGCTCTGCAAGCTCCGCCCAACGGACTTATACTCCTCACGATTGCTATGATAGCCATGAATGCTACAGTTTTGGTGGAGTACAATCACAAGATCACTTTGGTTTTTGACATCCTGAAGATATAACCATGTAATGCATAGGCGCGTAGCCATGGGGGGGGGGGCGAAGGGGCGACCCCCCCCCCTTGAGCATATTTTTGTTATGATATCGCTAGTAATTTCAAAATAGAAAATGCTTAGATGCAGCTTACAAGGCCTGGGAAGTGCCATTTCCAGCGATCTGGGAGGCATTTTCGGCCAAAATTTCTTGTACGCTTCGCGCCAACTCATCGTGGCGCTATACGCTTAGAAAGTTTGCTTACAAGCTTGCCCCTTCCTTGATAAATTCCTCGCTACGCGCCTGGTAATGCACACTACTCCGTCATTGCTCTGTTTTCCGGGATATCAAGTTTATCCCCCTTCCTTTCCCTCACACACTGTTAGTGTTACAACGGTAAATTAAAGGTGAAATTTTGACGTAATGCTACTGTGGCACACGGTTTTGTACAATGTAAACAGTATATGTCGTTTCGTTATCATTTAGCATGTGCATTCATCGTTAACATTCATTGCATGTTCTGTAAAATAACAGAGCGTAAGGTATCGTAATATCGCTATATTGTACAGAAAGACAGTTGAACGCACTTTTAATTGCATTACTTTACTAAAGAATACACTGTCTTTAACGGTGGGTATAAACTGCAGACTTGGCACCCATTATTTAACCTTGGGGGAATGCATAATAACACTTTATTACCGCTTTGTATTATTTACCATACCTCGGTACACTTCAGTCAATTTGCATATCCATTGTGAAGGTGTTACCCACACTTTTACAGGGTATATTCACATACGGTGATTTATGCTCACATTGGGTCTATATAGTTAAGTCATGTAGGTTGTTATAAATATTGCATTTGATACGAAAGCACGCATGTGTTCCATTGAGAGAATACTGTTGCTGTTTGTGCTAACATTAAAGTCAGTTTTCACAATTATGGCGAACACAATGTTGGTATATATATACTTAACCAAGGGCGTAGGAACAGGGGGGGGGCTGGAGGGCGCCAGCCCCCAGTTAAAAATATGGTGGGGCGGAAGTATCATTCCGCCCCCCCCCCTCCCGCTCCGCATGTCAGAAAACCCCTTTTTCATTTCCAAATGAGAAAAAAATCTCATTTGGAGCAACAAATTGCATCTAAGGCTAGGTAAAAATGCAAAATTATTTACAAAATGGAGTGGGTGTTGCAAGTGTGCTATATTGCACCAAATTGCATCTGAGGCCACCTGGAAATGCAAAAAAATTCCAAAGGGGAGGGGGATACCCTCTCCCATTAGACCCCTCTCCCAGGCCGGCCATCAGTCTTCAGCCCTCCCCCCCCCCACTCAAAAGTACCTTCCTACGCCACTGTACTTAACCATATATATACCGCATATTTAATTATAATGCAGTGTCGTAGTGATCGGGTGGGGGGGGGGGCATACATTTCTAGGGACTCGATGAGGGACATTGAAAGAATCAAAGGGAGCAAAAATAAAATCTAAATTGACTCGAACCTCGAGGATGGGGCCGATGATGGGGGAGAGGGACTACTTAAGAGAATGTAATGAACCGTCTCCTCAAAAATATGTGCGACACGCTCTCGGTTGCAGTGTTTCTCTGAGTGACCATATGTTTGTATTCATATATACTTTTTTTTTCAATATGTGATAATAACCTGATGCTTTTCGACCGCGCAGGCGTGCACATTATTTTTTCGATTTTTATCCCCAAAATTGGTAAAGTTTTTGTACCAAAAAAGGAAAATTGTAGTACACGAATGTAGTTTCAATGGAATTGATAGCACCATATTGCATCTAAGCCTTTTTCGAAAAATTTTCAAAAGGGGAGGGACACAGCCCCTCCCCTTAAACTAACCCCAGGGCGGCAATCAACAGCTTTGTGCCTGAAAATGGGGACAGAAAAGCGACTTCACCCCCCCCCTCTCCCACACCAAAAACGCTGTTATAGTTTGAGCAATGGAAAAACTGATGATTAGGTGCATGATGTAGGCTACAATGAATAGCCTGACTGCGAGAGGATATGATGGGGGCAGAAGGATGTTCGTATAACTAGGGAACCAGTTAAATGACAGATGCGTGGTACAAGGAAAACCTAAGTAAAGCCATTACTAACACACTTAGCTATTATCTAAATTTACCTATTGCAGTGTACATATACCACAGAAGAAACAATTGCCCAATTCGAAACACCTGTCCGTGCTCCTCCCACTCCCCGTCGAGACCTTAACGCTGATGAATACAAGTGGGGTTATATATTGAAGTGTGTCTCTACAATGCGCGCAGATCATCTACATTACGCGATCACAAAAAAAGGATTGCGATTCGAGTCATTATTATTTCTCCTCTGTTGTCTGCAGGTTATTTAGCCAAGCGTATAATTATGTATAGTCGTAGTTCAGGATATGAACTATATTCCATTTTGTGCCAAATGCCTCAAAAGTCTTGACCTTTTGGTTCCTCTCACTTGAAGACATTGAAACTGGCTGTATACAGGCCCGTCTATGCAAGGGGGTGTGACGGGTGCGTATGCGCTCCCAACCCCCTTCCCTCTCTCCCCGCCCATTTGGGAGGTTCTACACTTTCTTGGATAGAGAATGGTCTTTTGTGCTGCGGGGGGGGGGGGGGGGGGGGCGGTGAGATATCAATTCGGCCCATATTTTTCACTGGGGGGGGGGGGGGGGAGGCAGTAACTGAGTCAAATGTCACAATACAAATTGATATGGTAGCAAACAAGAGCACCCCTTTCTGCGTACGAACACCATTAATTATACAAAAATATATTGCTCCCACCCCCAGGTCGGTGTTCAATAGAAAGCTTGGCGTCTGCATAAACGCACCACTCCATACAAAATGCTGCGTACGGCCATGTGCCAATTGTATTCCTAAAGTACGATATACCTCACTGTGGAATAACGATAATACGGCTATAGTTTCATACCACAGCTTTGCTATACGTAAAAGCTCGCTCTAATTTATAGTCTGTAGGACTTGAATACCAAATCCCAAATATATACCATATGGAATATTACGAGAGAGAGAAATTTATTACCGGAGTCCCGTTGGGACGCATTAGCTATCTCAGTCTTTGCAACACCTGATAAAAAGTGTAATGAAATAATGTTGATGTTTTGATTGATTGGGAAGCTCAGTTTTGCGTATGTGCTGCCTAGCGTTCATTAGAAATTCCCACGTGTAAACACTTGCCGTATACAATCCTACTAATTACTGGTTTGCTTTAATCGGTTTTATTTTCTCTCTCTCTCTCCTGTGTGTTAAGAAAATCTATGAAAATGAAGCTAAGTGTACCTAACTGAGTTGAATCAGAGGTTGCAAAAATTTCAATTCATTGGGAGGTTAAAATGTCGAGGTTGAATAAATTATTCAGATTATGAAGTTTCAGTAAATGACAGAAGTTGCTTCCATCAGATAAAATATCCCTTGATAATAACACATTGGACCAAAAAAAGAAGAAGAAGGAAAACAAGGGAAAGGGGGAGGGAGGGGGGGGGGGATGAAGGATGGACGTTTCCGTTTAGCATTGTAGTTTCTAAGCGGATTGGTATAATACAGGGCCTATAACAACATATCAATGTAACATATACATGTCGATGTATAAGATAACGTTATAACCAACAGGACCTTCAATATCAAATAGGACGCTTATTGTTAGACGCCATTGATACACAAAGGGTGTATATATATGGATCAATAGCTCAAGTATATATATATGACGTACTTGTTCTTGTTTACGAAAAGCCATAACATTTTTGGAATTACCCAAGGAAGAATGAACGCTGTTTACCTTCATTCTTTTGGTGTGTCGCATTGTTAACTTTGCACTCATGAATGCCCATAGATAGGAATAATTTGGAGTGTTAAAAAAAAATTGTGAGGAGAGATTATACGCCATTGCCTTTTCACAACAACTTTGCGAACGTATATATAAGATGTTGTTGGCGCTTATGATTGTTATCGGCTATTGATGTTATATTTTCTCTGATTTGCTTTCCTTATAACACTGCGGGGTAATTACTAATTCATGTGAATTATGAATGGCTAATTGCATGGACGTAATATTAGCATGACACAGTATAATTATTAAAGGTATACACTTTACATGTATACAATCATTTCAATGTGGATGTGTGAGCGTAAGATCCCTCTGGAATGAACAATCGAGAATACAACACAGTATATACTGACTGGTATTATACTGTTCGTATACAAAGTATATAAACCTATCTTGATATTAATGAATGGCGAAGCGCTTGGTCCACAATCCCCCCATTATTGACTTGTTATATAGCAACAATACGATATTATGTAATCATTCGATCTATTATCTATTATCAACTATTGTTTGGATCACGTATATCGACTAACCAGGAATACGCCTTGGTTACTCTTATAACAAACCCATTCGAAATCGTTTAATATTATACCGATTTTCCCGCGATTGTATCTTCTGCTGTACTGATTAAACTCCTTCCGCTGGCTAAGCGGTCCTCTCCCGTCCCGCACGATGCCCGTGGATATACCCGAGGCGCACAGAGTAATACATCAAGGGACCATGTAGACAAGCTGCCCCCACCCCAATATAAGGGGCGTAATCGGGGCCTTGAGGACGAGAACAAGGCCCCGAGTACGAGTAAAAAGCCCCGAGTACGAGTACAAACATGTGTATTAGTATGAGTACAATGCCCCAGGTACGAGTACATAAAATTTGCTTTCTCTGAGTACGAGTACAAAGTCAATAGTCAGAGTACGGGAAAATGTACTCAAGTACCGACTTGAGTACGAATCTAACCACCGACATGTACATTAATGAAAAACAACATACATCATACATATCCAATCCCTATATACTTATAAAAGTGTTCGTTATAATATGAAACTGTTTTGTGTAGGTTAAATTTTGCTAAAACTTCAACCACTTGATATAGGAAGATATACATTCATCAAGATAGATTTCTAAAATATAACACTAACGAACAAGATATGTTCTAAAGGTTTTGAATCCAGGCTAAAGTTTAAACGTGAAGTGGTAAGGGATAAGGTCTATTACACTTCGACAATCTAATGCTTAGTGGATGGTAGGAATGTTGAAGCAAATAGATATATGACACTGTGGGATATTGCATGTTATACATAAACCTCACTTGAACTGTCAACATATGTTTTCGAAACATATTTTCATTTGTTACATGTATAGGTAAATGTGTACACCATCTGGTTCAGTTCAACACGGAAGAAGTCTAGTGGGAGGGTTTTTGTGGGAGCAGTAGGGTGAATGGGGTCTGTTGGAGTCGATAAACTCTATACTGGCCCCACCATGGTGTAATATAAGTGGGGTTTATATATATTTCATGTATGATATGGAATCAGGTGGGTATATGAGTATGTTGGCCCAGTGGGATACTCTATACTGGCCCCACCATGGTGTAATATAAGTGGGGTTTATATCTGTCTCATCTATGATATGGAGTGAGGTGGGTATATGAGTCTATTGGAGTGGGATATTCTATACTGGCCCCACCATGGTCTAATATAAGTGGGGTTTATATCTGTTTCATGTATGATATGGAGTGAGGTGGGTATATG
>KN886779.1:3279-13511 GCA_000934455.1 Apostichopus parvimensis
CACCAGACTGGTGCCAACATACATTAATATACAAACATCATATAATATACATACAATAAGGCTCTTGTATATGTAAACGTGGACGCTCAAAGATTATTTCGACCTCTTCACCTTGGACGCTTCCTATCTCCTTTGTTCCAAATAGAAGGCAGTGGTGGAAGAAACTATTGGCCTAATTCACGTGTTCTTAATTAACGATACCCGTGTAAAGTCATTAATTATCGATTGGTTCTAATCAATATGTATTGTTTTCAAGATGCAGAGCTCATACAGTGGATATCCTTAATTATGAATTGGTTCTAATAAATATAGTTAAAGTTGTTGTCAATATATAGAACTCAGACATGGAAGTCATAGATTAGGTCATATCATATAAGCTTATTTAACTCACAACAGAAGGAAGGATGAGACACAGCGGATGTACATACCAAGAAATAAAAGTCTCACAATACCTTCCTGCTTTGTTTAATATTAATTGTTCTCATCCAGAAACGACTTAGTTTTTATTCTTTTTGTTTTAACTTTTAAGAACGCAAAGAAAATGAAATTACGTTTGATGCCAGCGTGTATTCAATGTAATCGCGTGTAGCGAGAGAGAGTAAAGGATAACAACGGATTATATTTTGGTTGATTAAATCTAGGATATGAGGTCCTGATATCACGGCTATATCTTGACATAATATCAATCCCTGAGGGTTTATATATTGTTAATGGCCTTCAATTACTTCCTGAAATACTTGCCACATAAACAATACATTTTGGCGATTACGGAAATGATTATGAAATCCATGTAGTATGAAATGATAGAAAATAATGTCATATTTAGGGGTATATTAACCAAAGAGAAACGGTTTATAACAAAATGATATGGAAAATTCGAAGGAGTTGATAAAATGAGGGAAAAGTACTTTAAGTTGTTTTTCTATATTGTTTGCCTTCTGTTATAGGGAATACTACCTTGATCGTACTCAGAGGTTCTCCAACAATTGTATGAGGAGAGCCCTTCGATACAGTGCAGGAAAAATATTCAGGAATTAGTCTTCCCGCTGTTAGAAAACTAATTTGATATACCAACATTACTTTGTCTGTATATGCAGGGAGCTGCTACTCTAACGTTAGAGTATAGCAGCTCCCTGGTTTTAGCCGCTGTTATAGCAGGGAGCTGCTATACTCTAACCCTGGTATATGCATGGATACGTTTTAGCGGCCTAAGCTTAGATACACCATATCATACCATGTATGAAAAAAGCTATACATATGGCATAAGTATACCAGCTGTGTTCCTGAACTGCCATTGTGCCTATCGGCCTATATATTTCTGCTAAAGTGGAGATTGGTGCTATTTATGGATTTGTCGGTTTTGTAAATGCCAACTTGTTAGACAAACTATGCCGTGCTTATTTTCAAGAACAGACAAACAATATACTCAAGTAGATCAAACGAATTACACTGAATAACATGTGTTCTTACTTGTTGTAATACTAGAACTATTTGATTTTAAAGATGATATACATTATGTATTTGTGTGCTCAGAGAGAGCCTTTACAAAATGAAAATCTATGGTGTAACAGGTGCAGGCCCGCAATAAATGGGACAGGTGCCGTATTACTTGACCTACAGGCTCCTCTAAAAGAGATTACTGCTTGCATGGTTAAGTCGAGAATTCGTCTTCTTTGCGGTACTTGTCGAAGTTGGTCATTCGTCTCTGGAGAGGTCACTTTCACGAACCGATACCGTATTTGTGATCTTCAGAGATGATACAAGTGTATATACTATGCGTAATAAAGGATTCATATTTCAGCCATTTCTCTCCATACTCCTGCATGGATTCTCTCCGTCCACGTTTAGGATCATACATTCATTACATTAAATCCCTCATGAAGGAACTTTGGTGATGACGTCACCGTCAAGTTAATTTGGTTCCAAACAGTTTCCATTGGTACTGTATAGGAGCCTACATCGTTCTTGAAAATAAATAGAAAATTTTTCAACCCAACGTAGCCAATTACACTAGTTGAACTTTGCACAAATATACAAATAACGGTTTCAACTCGACTGTGACGTAATGTGCTTCCAGTCCAACGCTGTTTTCTTTGCGGGTGAGCGGGGGGGGGGGGGGGGGGGGAGGGGTTGAATGGCCCAAGGAGGAGGTGGGTGGAAACAGCGTCTTTACATGTGTGAGTCAATTTAGTTTTAGTTTCAGTGAATTTTTTTATTTGTCTCAGTTACCAAACTGAAAGGTGAGGTCATGTACCTAAAAATATACATTGGCTATTGTAGCAGTATATTCGAAAGATTTCTGGAGGAACTTGTAGAAAATATCATATTGTTACGATTCAAAACCGGAATGTAAAATTGAGGTTTACGATGACGTATGTAAATAAACATCACAGACCTAACGAACGTGTTTCTTCTCGGACAAGAACAAAGAGAGTGATAATCCTGCAGACGATACCTCTGCAGTTCTATATAGTCAACAGCGTCGGGAAAGTTTGTTTCCCATGAAAGGGAACGAAAGAAACCAACACTTGCGTAAATATTTGGATCAATTCATAAAAAGTCAACTGTACTCGCATTTGGTCGATGTGGACCTCACGAACGATATATTCCGAAAGGAAGAGGTTGAGGTGGGTGGCCCGACATTGAATCCATCGGAGCACAGTGCACTGTTTATCCGATTTGTAGACCAAGTATATTAGAAAGTGTAGTACCGTATTAGGAGTACAGTAGAAACTTTAGTGTGTAATGGTGCAGCAGCAATGGGAGAAACAATTTCTTGTTGTGGTTGCACATTTAATGATTACGAAATTGTTATCTTTCATCAAGTTCTCAATTCTTCCAACCTTATGACACATTTGAAGCATTATAACCGGAAATGTCGAAATATTAACACAATGTTTATTTTATCGGTATGTATAATGTTTAAAGCATATATACAGACAATCGTGTATTAAGGTACGAACTAAACATCGATGTAAAGATAACATGATGTTACAATTTGACCATTATATCTGAAAGAGTAATAACCGAATATAAAATCACTACAATGGGCAGCCTACATACAATGCAAGTATTAGATAATCCAATGCTAGAGATATCGTATTTCCAAAAGTTTAACCTCTACTAAGTTCAACAGACATTTGACGCCTCTGTCAAAACAGCATACTCCTTTTACGCAATTACATCCCTTTAGTTACACGTGTAGCATGCATAGAACTTTCCCCCCCCCCCCCCCCCCCCCCCCCCACACACACAATAATGAGATTAGACCACCGTATTTACGAGTTTTCACAATTTGACATCTTTCGACCGTTCACATGACCTATGAACTCTATCACACGCAATAGGATTTTGTTCTCATTATGGGATAGCATACTATGCTGTCATGTATGACATTTCTCCAACTACCCTTCGGTGAGATACGGTGTTTCACGGGCAAAGGGTCAAGTTCCATGTAGTACACCACCGTACGCAAGCACGCACACATACATGTCACAATTAATGCATGTGAAGGTTGCAACTGTCACCGTAGTTAACCCCCTCCCACCCCCCCCCCCCCCCCCCCCCCCCATTCCTCAGTCATGACTATGGTCCTCAGGGAATAATTTATCCGGTATAGCATAGTTATAATAATATGTAAAATGGCCATGTTACTACAGGAGTGCGAAGATGTCATCTCCGGTATACACAGGAACCATATATAAGACAAAAGTTCATATCCTTCACGTAGCCTCTACACAAATTTTAAACACTGAGTTTTGCCCCGGGACTCCACATGATAAACTCAAGGGTATTCATATTTATATTCCGTGCTTCAATGATTTGGATATGGTTAAATTTTGAAACTGATTTACTTGCACCTATACTTGAAAAACGTCTACTATATAGAATGAGACCGTGACAATTTACCAACAAATGTCATCTTCAGAGATATAATAACAATGTGAGCCCACAGAAATGTATACAAATTTAACATATATACAACAGAGTGAGTCGTGATGAATATTATCATTAAATTTGGAGTAAAAAATTATCCTTTTCACTTACCTTGTTCATATAATGCCTTAACCTGCGCACTGGTCAGAAAAGTTGATCAAATGATCTGCCTCTATGTACGTATAGTGTAGTGTGTCCTTTTAACAAGGTTAACGAGGATTTACAAAACTAGAGCACCACCACTTAAAAAATCGACGGGCCAATAAATATATGACTATACTCCAGCGTCCAAGGTGATTTAGAGATATGTATATTCTTTCCTTTCACAATAGACTGGGTATGAAGCTCTACCTCTCTCGTGTTATAACATTGTCTTAGGAGATCTTAGGTCCCGAAAGTTCGAAAAGTACATTGCTTATAACGTTGTTGATTCACCTGACACCGGCGGTGTGATACCCCGCAAATCTCACTGTACAGGTTATAAACAACAACGAAGTTAACAACTCACATTCTAACGGACCTGGACAAGTTATTACTGCACGTGAAGATTGCGTTAGAAGTATTTCGACTGTGTATACGCATGCGTCATGAAGTACCGTATATGCCTATATTGAATCAATTATCTTCGTATATCCTGCCACTCAAATATAACCTTTGGATGTTCATTCATAAGAAGAAAACAACCAAGAGTTCGAGATTTGTTACAGACGTCAAGCAAATCGTGTCGATATTTACATGCATGTATTATAGTCACGATGACTCTAGTATGTAGGTATGATAAATGGGACTTGTATCAGCTACTAACGAGTTCCGATATGAATGAGTCCACGTAGTAGTCCCCAAACGATACCTATATATATTATGATATTTAGAAATATCATAGGCTAGTGAAACGAACTACCCACTGTGCTCCCTATATATACGAGGAAATTCTCCTTTTGAACTTTGAACTGTTTTAGAGTCTTAATTCTTTAGGTTAAAAACAGAAACAAAACAAGTGTGAAAGTTTAACTAACTTTACACGTCTGAAATGAAGATGATTCATATTGGCGTATGTCAAGATGGATGAATTTCAGTGAACGCGCCTTCCCTAATGGATACATACATCAAGCCTGATTATTTAGTATCGCTTTAAACGATGTATAAACAAAGCAACGATAATGTCAATATAATGTAAGGATAAACGGATATATCCCTACGGATAAGGCGGCGATAAGAATGACTGTATCTTATACGTATTGGGAATAGGCACCGCGATACTGTAATTCAGTTGCCGCTCCATGGGTATTAACTCTTAAGTAACTATTGATCTCCGTTATCATTACTTAAATTTATACTGTAAACTACAGTGGGTTGATTCCAAGATTACTGCTATAGATATACGGCTGAGCATGCGCAAGGAAAGTTTCTCCACCATGATTCACCATTTTGCCTATTTGATACGACCATGGAGCTATAAACAGTTTATAGCTCCATGATACGACTATGCAGTCGATAACCTGAGTATTCATTGTTTAATTAAATGATAAATCTTTATTTTGATGTGCAGTCTCGTCTTTGACACTGGAACGAACAATTGCCTCGACTTTTACGATATGACGAGAGGTCGAGGTTTGACTCCCCCTGCCCTGCCCTGCCGAGGGTAACGAACTGGCAACTGTCGAAGAAATGATGCATTGCATAACTTTCTTTTCAAGACAAGTTTGTTTTATATGTCATTGATTTAAAACCGTTTGTTTTGACATGATAAATCCATTATTCGAAGTAGGTTCAATTTCATTGATCCAGAACCTTATGTATACTTTTCTGTCATGCAGCACGCCTGCAGTTCAAACAAACGCGACGAAAAGACTGGAAGCCTGTAACTCGATTAAACAAAACAAGGGCAATCCTCATGTATAGTGCGTCATCTCGTTATAAAGGAAATACCGGTGTACACATATAGGATAATGAAAGGGAGAAATCTCCGCAACTAAAGCCCACCCCTACCCTCACCCCCCCCCCCCACATCTTGGACCACGTGCCTCTTTTCCCTGTCTACGCAACACTGATGAATCAGTGTTAGTACAACGTTTTATGAGCCCCATAGTGAAATTGAAAGTAAACAAGAACTTACGTAAAACGTTGCTATGAGAGGCGTTGCTAGGTTTGAATCATGTATGGAGTTGCATGGGAAGGGAGTGCCAATTCCAGCAGTACAGCCCACAATTTGGACATCAGCAAAACATTAATAATTTTGTCCCGTTAACCTAGTAGGGTAGGAGTATTATCTCAAATCAATTTGCACACAATAATTGTACCAGTCTTGGGCCTTCATTTTTTTAATCACATCATACGTTATACGTTATGTATATTAACGTCGCCATATTTTCTTTGGACATCGTGTATTTATATAGCTGGGCTACAATTCCCTTATCGTGATGAAAGCCTATTGTGTTTGAAGTCCTCATGATAACCTTTTTCAGAATGTTTGCTTAAAAGTAATCTGGAGTAGTCGCGCACTCTTTACCTAAAAGAGGTATACATACAAAAAACCCTCGAATGAATGGACAGTATATATAGCAATACCGGCCCACAGGTCCCAATGAATACCTGCTTGGTCTCAACTCCTAATATGTATGTATGTATGTATGTATTTTAGATCCTCCTGCAAGCAGGAACTTGTGAAGAAGCCTCATTGGCTTATCAAAGCCCCAAGCTGACAGAAGTCAGTCTCTTAGATTCATATTTAATGTCCATGATTATGAGTTGTCAACAACTCTGTAACTGGACGACATACATTAATCTTGGAGTAACTCGAACCGGGGACCGGCGGCCATATACTTCGGTCATGAGAATATAAACTAACAATCATAATATCGATACGATATGCATACAAGAGAACCAACTTTCTCATCAGCAGTTTTATAGTAGAAGTTGTATATAAATCAGTTTGAGTGGAGTGGGGAGGGTGGGTGGGGGGGGGTGTATGGTTTTTCAAGTATGTTGAAAAGAAAACACACTAGAGCAATGTGAAATAATTTTGCAATTTCATATGTGAAATGAACGGTCGTACTATCCAATACCCTAACAACTATATGGTCACTTGGCCCTGCGACACTCATTGGCTCTATATAGGCCAACGTGCCAAAAGCCTTGGGAATTAGTTTATATGCTGGGATGAAAAATATTTGATTTTCATGCCAAAAATAAAAGAGACAAAAGCATACATTTATTTACTCTTCGATGTATGTCCACCTAATGTATACAGAAATATGTATGTCCACATAATGTATACAGAAACAAATACGTTGGGAAATATTCGAGTTGGTTCTGAAAGTCATGCGTTGTAAAATACTCGCAGGCGCTATTTCAGTTTTGACCATACTTCTATCACAAACCTAGTTTGGTGTAACCAAAGAATGTACATGCATAGCACAATAACCATGGTTTTGCCCTGAAGAACACGTTCTCCTCTCGTGTTCTAAGATCTCCCCCCTCGCCTTCCCTTCAACCCCCCGCCCCCCGTCACCACACTCGCACAAATCCTCCCTCACACACACACATCTTCACACGTTATTAACAAACACGTCAACTTTGTTTTAGGCCGAAGATATATAAACCGTTAAGTTGAGTACCCCCTATATATGAAGTTGACATGGTTGTCCTCCACCCCCCCCCTTCTCCCCACGCTGGAAAGGTGAAAAATATCTGGTGAAGACTTTCTACCAGAAACAATTCACATTTCTTTACCTAACGAACTAATTCGCAAGAAAAAATTAATGTTGAATTCTGATTGGACTCTCTCATCCCCTTCCTGCAGGTGACCTCAACGTGGCTGTTCTATTCTGTACAAGAAAGTATTGATCTATGAACCATACACTGCATGGAAGGGGTATCAGTCGTTACCCTATATATCCTAATGGAAACAAAAAAAGTAAACGGTTAAATCAAAACAGCATCAAAGGTCTGTCGAGACATACCGAGGTATTTTGTAATTTAAACTTTTCCAAGAGTCGGTTACCAGACTGGGACCGAGCTATATAGATCTACATCTTTAGACATATACATATTGACCTTCCGATTTAACTGGACGAGCAGGTGATAAAGCCTCTAGAAGAGCTTAAGATACAGTTGGGGGCTCAACTCCAGGTCATAGGCCGCAGAATGTTTACGTTAAAACCTTGGCATCTCAACCCATGGCTCTGCTCCCGTTGGAGAGTGAGACCGTCATAAAAGTCATCTTGGAATTTAATTTATTCGAAGAAGTATATAAAATTTAAAACACCTAGCAACAACCACAAAAAAAAACGCACACACATACACAGATAAAATCATAATCGTTGATTTCTAATTTTGTTACTTGAATGCTTTATTCTGCGTTACGTCGACATAATGTCACCGACGGAGGCTCATGAACATGATAATAGCAACAGGCGTCGTCAGGGGCGTAGCCAGGATTTTCAAAGTTGTAGGCACGACTATCTGAGCGGAGCGCCACCATCAGTTGGCGCGGAGCGTACAAGAAAATTTTTGGTTTTACAAACCCCCCAGATGGACGGAAACGGCCCTTCCCAAGTGTTCATTCTGGTTCCCTGCCCTCATGCTAACTTGAAACACCTCCTTCAATATCACTTTTAAACCCCAAAACAAACGAGTTAAAATAGTACGTAATGCAATACTACATAATGTATTTAAAATTAGCAAGGTACATGTACAGAGTAGTCTTACTTTTCAACTTCTGATTGTAGATACAAAGATAGGCCAGAATTGTCTTTGATACAACTATAGCCAGTAATTGTGTTTGATACAACTGTAACTAGTAAATGTTTAAGTTAGCCTAATAAGAGAAGGCGAGAGCTATCCGACGATTGTAATCTGATGCAATTTCTTCAGCAAAGCATCAACGTCAATTGCTACAGTGCTACATACTGGCTACGCCCTGTAGGCCCGGGCCTACAGTGCTACATACTGGCTACGCCCCTGGTCGTACTCACCTTCTGACCATCACGGACGGTATACAGGAATAACATACTATGTTCGCACTGCAATTACAGATTAGGGGCATCTAACTTGAAGGTAAATAAACATCGCCTCTGATTTACCAGGCTTGGATCAAAACGCCACCAGCTTATGGCCCTTCAATAGACACTCTCCTGCTACTTGTATCATTGAAGGTTTGAAAATGAACTACGGTGACTTCTGCACATCATTCCTGTCCCTAATAACGTTTTACGTGGTGTTAGACAGATATCGTGGCCAGTTTTAAGATATCTTTCTTCAAAGGATGTCCCAAAACTCTGACCCCTACTTCCGCTCTTCTTTATCTCTTTCCCTCCTTTTGTCTTTTCATGCCTCATCTCCTATTTCATTTTTTTTTAGTCATTAACACCTCCCTTCTCCCTCCCTTCTCCCCTCCATCTGCTTGCTGCCCCCCTTCCCTCGACCAAACCACTCTCGCTTGTCCTCTCTCTCGCCCCCCCCCCCCTTCCTTTCTCCTGTTTCACTTCCCAGCATTGGCAGATCTTACCAGGGACCTGCAGTTATCAGGACTACACCAACGATTTACATGCACAGTATCTTTAAGTTCTACATTATGCACAGTATAGGATGGTATATGTTACCCTTTTAAGTTTAAAGCCATACGGTGTCGCTTTTTCGTATATCGATTGATTTTCAAGAGAAAGCGCTGGAAGCGAGTAGTAAGAATGGGAGGTTTTCAACAACCGTGTCATGATCTGAGCGCGACAATAATACTTTAAAATACCAGAAACAGCCAAATTGTAAAAGTGAAGATAATCGCCATGGGCAATCTCACTAACTGTTGGCCTTTGACCTCTCTTGCAAACTCGGGCAAGGCTGTGTATGTGTGCGTTTGTGTTTCATTCATGGCGATTTTTTTTTTATCAGACGGGTTTAATCAGAACCGTGCCCGTAGGAGACAAACAGAGGGATAGAAATAAGACGGATGATTCACAGGTGTAGGCTAGCTGGCGAGATGAAACTGATTAGTCAGATACGAAAATAGTTTAATATTTTGGCCTGGATATACCATCAAGTACTTATAGGCTATATGCGTGTGTAAAATTGGGACAACTTTGGACAACGTTTAAGTTTTTTAATGACTTAAATGAGATATCGAAAAAGTATCGAAAGGGTATAAAGTCGATCCTGTGAAAGTCACCGCCAAACGAAATGAGTAAATGTAAAAAAAAAAATGAAGTGTTTAGATAAACATACCTAAGCAGCATCAGCATTGATTTTGATATGACTACCGGCAAACGTAAGGAATGAAAAGACGTGTGAATGTTGCCATG
>KN886779.1:33406-52306 GCA_000934455.1 Apostichopus parvimensis
TTTATCCAAACTTCAATTTTTTCCCTTTTTTCATTAGTTATTTGCTATTTCTTCACATCATTAGAATACAAAATGCTCTAATCAGGACAAAACTTAAGCATGTTGTAGAGAGAAGTATAAAATCCTTTCCCTCATAAAGCAACAGTTTAACATGGTGACTATTGAAAACTAACCATCACATTGACACATTAAATTTTAATACATATGATTAAATAGTAGAATTACTGTTACATGTTTTTCTTTTTTCATATCAGGTTTTCTACTTCAAAGCAAACTCTTCTATCTGTTCCAGACTCTTTCTTTTCAAGGTAAGGTAATTTTTACTTAAATTCTTTATTCATAAACTTGAAAATGGTAGCTTAGCACTATGTTGTTATATTTTGCTTGTGTTTGCTTGGTATGTTAAGCAATTACTGTACATATGATCAGGAAGCTGTTTTTTCCTCTGGTCATCCTTAACTTCTTAGGTTAATTGAATTTCAACTTCAGGAGTTATCAGTTTGATAATTTAGTTATGATATGCAAAGTTGATGCAGGCAACAATATCTTGAGCAGAATGCTGTACAACCTCGATAGGCAAGTGGTGCATCATTCTGATAAATGAAAGCCATTGAACCTTTATATAAGATAAACAAACATTCAACATCATTTATCTGCTGTTAATATTGCTGTTTTTATATATATATTCTGAGGAGGATTCCAGACAAGAAAATTAGTAGAAAGCACATAAAGGAACTCAATACTATTTATGGGTGACCTAATTTGCATAAACTACTGTAGAGGCAAAAAGGATACATGCTCGAGGGTTGCACCCACCCCCATCACCATTGAAAAATATTCTGGCAATGTTTTTAATATGATTGACTTTTAATGTATATTTTCGTTGTCAGCTTGATTAGTGGAAGAATACCATCAGTTAAAGATGAAGAAGGAGCTGTGAGTACCCGTCTCTTTCTCTCTCTATCTTACTTTGCTCTCAGCAGCAGATCTTACAATCCATGTCATGTTCATTTTGGAATCTACTCTTAAGAAATTAACCCTTTGGTTCTTATGAGTTGGAATATGATTACATGACAAAGTATTTAAGCGATAATTGCCACCTTCTGCTTGATTTATCAGATGGGCACTTAGTATAGGCAAATGAAAAACCACCACAATCTCAATGAGTATGTTTAATTCAGCACCTTAAAGAAGAATGATACCACGGTTACTGCAACTTGCATGTTTTTCTTCTTTTTTTTGAAATTGAGGATGAGAACATCTCTGTAGAGTTAGACCAAAATAATAAAATTGAAAGTAAGTACTATCATGTGTAACTCTGCCAATAAACCATAATCAGAGTAATTGTGTTCATTCTTTGTTATATAAGATTACATGGATTGAATTAAAATTCAACACTTTTATTCTACAATATTGTAAGGAGGTGATTGTTCAGTTGGTGTGTAAGCATTTTATATGTCCTGTCCAGTCAAATGGTACTGTATGCTAACATTTTTAAGAACTGCTCCCAAAATGGAATAAGAAACTTCAGCAATGTATTTCACAAAACACGGTAGTACATTAAATAAACAAACTTTTTGTGTAAACTAGAGAAATTGTATACCGCAAAATTTCTTTATCATTTCTTCATATTTAAGTTTATATGTTATATTTTACACATGTTCTGTAACAGGCAATTTGTAGGAAGTTAGGAACAGTTGTGATGTGTGTTTTGTTTGATTTGTCCATAATTAATTATTGTGTCATTTTTATTTTTTAGATATTTATTGACAGGGATCCTGCCCTGTTTGCACCAGTCTTATTATATCTTAGAACAAAGGAAGTCCAACTCAAGGGGCTGGATTTACAAAGCCTGAAAAGCGAAGCAGAATTTTATGGCATAGCTCCATTAGGTAGAGTTAGCAGTTATAATACTGGTTATACCTCTGGCATTAACATTTATAAGGTTGATATGAAATGTTTCAAAAGTTTCTCCAAATTTATCCCTCGAAAAGCACAACGGCCATCCTGATTTTTGAATGTTTTATTACAAAGTATTAACAGTTGCATTTGCTTGTAATTTTGTTCATGTCTTTGACAAAAGAGTGGGTTATAGTATTGCAACAGTTCTGAAAGCATCTTTGTTCTTATTGGACAATGTGCAAAATCATTCATTGACTTAGGAAGATGCAGAAGAAGGTGGAAGTGCTTAAACAAATTAAACCCTTACACTTTTCTTCTTTAACACCAAGTAATGTAAACTTTCATGTTGAGTTCACTCCCCTTTACCTAACTTTGTTATTCATTCTTTGTTGTGAATATGGTAGGTTTTCCCGTACATCGGTTTGAAATGAATACTAAAATAACTCTATAAGATTAATTTATTAAACTTGGAAAGTATTCTGTCATTTATTCCTATGCTCGAGTAATTTCAAGTACTGGAGTACTGATACTAATATATTAGTAACAAGTTACATTGCAAGGTAAAATATGTATCACATACAATACAAACAATGCAATGACCAAGGTTCCTTTAATAATTATAATAATACTAATATTAACAAGACATTGTCTTGAAAGTATCAACAATAATATCCGTGTAGTAGTTTTCAATGTCTTCTTCAAATGTTTGGTATTGCTATTATGATATGGTGCTTTAAATTTAACATTATCTGATAATAGGATTCATATCTTGCAATAGCTAAATTTTCTTTTGAATTAGTTGCCATGTATAAATATTTAACCATTTTATTACTTACTTTCTCTTCTAGTGAAGAAATTACAACTCTGTGATGATTTGGATAGTTCCACCTGTGGCAATGTCCTCTTTAATGGATATCTTGTACCTTATTGTGAGTAATGAAGATATAGAGGTTCAAAGAGGGATATATCAAATTCTCACCTAATAGGTACCTGTATTGGTATTCATATGATTTTTAAACCAACCAGGGACAATTTGATCTTTCTTGAATAGAAGATACTGAAACATTCCTTCATCTTGTGTCAAAGACGCTCAACTAATTATGCTTAAAAAAATTAGTCTGCTTATCTCATATTCCTCTTGTATGATGCGATTATGCGTGAAAATAACACGGTAGGGTCAAAATGATGGTACAAAACAACTGTAAATATAGCTTTGAGAAGGTCACTTTTTGAACTTTTGCGGCTGCTACTCTGCTGCTGCTATTCACCAGAAATCAACTACTCCAATCCTGAAAATCTCCAATCTCGGCACTATTTATCAGGTATCACATAACAACAGTATGATTATTGATACAGTATATGCATGACATCCCAATTGCTACACTAAGACAACGGTACAGTGCAGTTTCAGTAAACAGAACCTTGGTACAGTCTTTTAATTATATTTTATACAGTTAAAATTGTGAAATTGCATTGCAGAAGTTGTTTCACAAAAGTTTTTCCTCCCATCATCCTGTCAATGCAGCATTCCCAGCTCGTCCGGAGCCTTCGGATGTGCGTTGTAACAGCGTGGCCTGCGAGGCAGAGCTTAGGCTGAAGCAACTGACCAGAACAAACTCTGGCAGACCATCGTCAGTTATAGAACAGTCACACTCGAGGCAAGACTTAGATTTACCATTAGGTGAGTTGGACATGTTGAGCTATTATACCTTCTTTGCAAGCCCCAATATTTTATCCCCAGTTTGATGTTTTATCCCCAGTTTGAGCTGACATAATTTGTCACTTTTCCCTTTCTTCAACATTTCTCTTTGATTCCTTGTAGATTTGCACTAAGTAATCAGACTCTCTACTTGTAAAGCACAGGTTTTGTATTTTTATTCATTTTCTAAACCGACAGAGACCAGCTTAGACCCACGGAGGGTTGTCCTGCTTAGAGGTCATCAAAACTGGATCGTTGCAGCTTACACACACTTCATACGGTGCTATAAAATCAAAGAGTCCACGGGTTGGCAGACAGTCTTCACATCTCCGGTTTTAGACGAGACGATAGAGAGAGTCGCTCTGAATTCCAAGGTTGCTGGTCTTGCCATCAGTGAAGGCAAGGGTAAAATGGTGGCAGTGTCCTCAGGAAGTCAAATCAGGCTCTGGAGCTGTCAAGAAAATGTTAGAAAAATAGAAATAGGTAAGTCTATATATAAGGTATTTGGAAGGAAGTTTATTTTTTTGTCATCATTGCTTTTGATTTAATTAGGGTTTCTGTTTCTGTTAGCCAAAAAAAATTGTTAGAATAAACAGGAAACATGATAAATGTCATTAACTTAAGTTGTACTTTGTGGAAATATTAACTCTTTGAACAACTGGAAAGTGTATGTCCAGTCTAAAAACAGAGCAGTCCTTTTACGCCACAAGTTTTCACATTCTGATTCCTGAGCAAAAAGCAAAAAAACAAAAAACAAAGCAAGTATCAAAAAAGACAAATTTGCTGAACATTATCAATTAGTACGATCTACCCTTAGGAATAATTACTACATTTATGATAACTTATTGCTGTTTAAACAAGTCACTATATCCCGAAGGACGATGAATGGATAAATGGTAGCAATTGGAAATTAGAAAATTATAATTTTTAGAAACAATGACGTATGTTTGGTTTCTTTGGCAGGTACCTTTGACCTGGGAGTTCAGGTTGATAATCTCTTTTTCATCGGTAGTCAGCTAGTAGCTACCAGCCACCTTGGCAAGATTGGTGTTTGGCATGCTGTCACTCAAAACTGGCAGGTATGGTCACATGGATAATACTGTGTACTTATTGACACATTATTTATGAATCTTGACAGGCAATCGTAAGAGTTTGGTGGCCATGCAATATAGATTACAGAGAACTTCGTGGAAAGAAAGAATTATGACAGAAAGGCATTTCAAAGTCAAATCTTTGTAAATGTGAAAGTTGACATTTATATTGCAACTGTGGCCCATTCACACAGGGGTACCTTCATCAAACATGGGGTACAAATTCATGCAGGGGTACCTGCTGTACACTACATGTGGGGTACAAATTCACACAGGGTTACCAACACCACACGTGGGACACTAATTCACACAGGGGTAGATTCTCACATGGAGTGCATAGATACAGGGATATGTATGGTCACACATTGGGTACAGTAACACAGTATTACCCACATCATAATGTGGGATTCAACAAATAAATTGTTGAATCCTTTGAGCATGCCCCAGCCTTAACAGATTTATGTAACATATATAAATACAATCTCTAGTCCTATTTGTACAGCAAGATATTTTCTGTCCTGCTGCATCAAGCAGCTCACTTCAAACTGACCTAGCTCCCACACACCTCCAACCAATCAAATACCAGTCACCATGATCTAGTGACTTCACCAGGTAATTGGTAATATTTGGTATAAATCATTGTCATTGATGTGAGAAAGTTTAAAATCTATCCATATAGTTTAGTTTTTAAAAGAGGAACCCTTGGTCTGCCAAAAACATTGGGGGGAGGGGGGGGAGGGAGGGGGGTTCTTTGTACTGACAAATTGAAAACAATATGTTTGTAACAATTCACTGTTCTGTTTTTATTGGTGTTTATACTTAACCATAGCTGTCTGTACTTTCCTGAACCATTCCCACGGTTCCTCAACTGTTGTTATTTGTTCCTCTCTGTCTGAGAAGTGTTATTGTTGATATTTTATTTTTTTTAAAGTTGAACCCTATTATTACAATATGTTTGTAACAGTTCACTATTCGGTTTTTATCGGTTTTTATACTTTACCATTGGCTCTCTGTACTTTCCTTTAACCATTCCCTCGGTTCCTCGGTTGTTGTTCTTTGTTCCTCTCTGTTTGAGAAGTGTTATTGTTGATATTTACACCTATCTACCATTCTCTTGAAGGTCCAGGATGTGAATCCCATTGCAAGCTCAGACACAGCCGGTACATTCCTCCTCCTCGGCTGCACCAATGGCTGCATCTACTACATTGGTAAGTCGTTCTGACTCTCTGAGACAACCTTTCTGGAAAGCGGTGCTGAGTGAAAATGTCAATACCACACAAACAATTAACAAGGTTAATAGCTCAACATTGTATGTAGACTTAAGTTGTAGCCTAATTATGCCTCGGATGCACCATTTGATGTCTACAAATGTAACTTTTTTGTAGGGGCGGGGGAGGGGAGATGACCTCCAAACCCCCACTACATATCAGTCAGCGTATATCTCCTTAGAGCCACACCCTCTCCTTATATAAATCCTCCATCCATCCCTGAAACCAATGTGCTATGAATTCCTATCCCTATGTCCCCATTTCCCTTACTTATCATATGTGTTTCTGTTAATTACATATAACAGGTAAATAGACATCAGAAGTTATCTGCTGGAAGATCAAAATGAATTACCTTTACCCCCTTTGCTTAGCTACTCATTAAAATTTTAAATTAACACACATAATAACTGCATCATGAGAAAGTATCCTAAGAATACAGATGAGATTATCAAATGTCTAGTCTTTTCATAAATTATTGGCTTATTTGCTTTTCTTTGTGTGTGTTAGATATGGAGAAGTTTCCCCTTCGGATCAAGGACAAGGATCTCCTAGTTACAGAGCTCTATAGAGATCCAGACGAGGAGTCTGTTACAGCTCTCTCTGTTTACCTAACACCAAAGTCAAGTAAGTGTTATTAGCTGGATATCAGAGAAATGAAGTTTGTTCAGATGTGTGTGTGAGGATATGTAATGGTCATAGCAGCTTAATGTATCTGGTTATCTGGAATCTGTTACCGACCTCTCTGTATACCTAACACCAAAGTCAAGTAAGTGCTTAAAAGCTGGATAGCAGAGAAATGAAAGTCATTTAGATCTGTGTGTTAGGATATGTAATGGTCGAAGCAGCTAAATGTATCTTGTTATCTGGAATCTGTTACTGCTCTCTCTGTATACCTAACACCAAAGTCAAGTAAGTGTTAAAAGCTGGATAGCAGAGAAATGAAGGTTATTTAGATCTGTGTGTAAGGATATGTGTAACAATCAAAGCAGCTTAATGTATCTTGTTATCGCCAGCTTAATTTACTGCGTATTACTCAAATAGAAGAATACAATTTGATGAAATTATTATGAGCAGTCTCCTAGATTCTTCAGTGAATGCTAATTAGGATGTTATTACTGATGTCCTTCAATTCTTAAAACATTTCTCTCCAAGACATTTTGTATTATAAGCATTAATTTTATACAACCACCACATAAAAAAAAAGAGAGAATTCCACACTTTTTTTTACTTTGTCATTCATCATTGTTGTGCAGTTTGTCGGTCAATACTTCATACACTTTTATCTTTAATAGCGATTTTGCCATTTATTAATTGTCTTTAGACTTACAGAATGGTAACTGGATCGAGATTGCGTATGGCACCAGTTCTGGGAAGACTAGAGTCATTGTGCAGCATCCAGAGACGGTTGGCCAAGGACCTCAACTCTTTCAGACATTTACAGTGCACAGAAACCCAGTCACAAAGGTCATGTTGTCAGAAAAACATCTGGTCTCAGGTAAAGCTAGCTCACGACCGTTCTATTATCTTATGTATTTTTAAGGTTATATTTAAGGTTTAAGGTTATATATATAAGGACCCCTTTGGAAATAAGCTTCTAGCTTAAAGGGTTATCCTTGGCATGTTATTTTCTTTTGATGCATTTAAGTATATTTCCATCTTGTATTTTAAATGTTTCTCTATATGTGCAATTTTTTGTATGTAGATGAAGAATGATAATTTGCTGAACAAAATCAAATCAAATCATTTATACCCATTAACGATTGTTGTTGTGTAAGTCAGGAATTTCGCCTTAACATTTTATTTACAACGTTCTTTATATGCAGTTAGCTGCAGTTTAAGTCTAAAGTATCCAACAACGTTGTTTATCGTTCTTTGCATAGTTTGTTCAGATTCCAACCACGTCCGCACCTGGGAAGTGCTTCGTTTCCGGGGTATGATTTCAACTCAGCCGGGACCCATGCCTCTTGCCTCCTTTAAGGTCCTAGCACTGGAGGCATCAGTGCCTCATCCTTGCTACTCTAAAGGAAATGATATTGGTAAGTCCACAAGGTTACTTATGTATTAAAAAAGAGCTAAAAGAAAAATGAACATTTTTTGAAGTTTTTATCAATTTCTTTAAAAGTGTAGCAAAGAACGCTGCTGTTTTGGTATGATTTTGATTCCAGTCCACAACATGGTGAAAAAGGATGCCATAGCCAAAGAGATCCTTTAGATTGGGCCTACTGCTTCACAGTCTTTCGTTATTTGCTATTCAAAGAACAAATGTTGTAAATGAATTAAATGATGGCATGGTGGAGTGTGCATCAGTATAGAGTTATTTTGTTTTCCCTTCCTTTTCAAGTTTGTTTTAAAGCAAAAAGGAAGATAATTTTTTACATTTCTTTATTAAACATAAATAGTTGTATCGAATCCATGGTCTTTTTCCTTTCCTATCCTGTCAAATCATAGATATTTTTGGCGAAGGTTTTCAAATTGTCTTGCATCTTCTCTTAGTTAGAAAATGCAATGTCTTAAACGTTTTTCCACAGGGCCATTTGGCGAGAGAGATGACATACAGATATTCATCCAGAAGGTCGTACCTGACACCGATCAGCTCTTTGTCAGACAAGCATCAAATGGAGAAAGGTAAACTTAAAGTAGATTATTCCAGTTGTTGTAAAGATGTCTGGGTCCTCTGGTAATCCATTTGCTTTGTCTGTTTGAGTATGAAAGGATAATAAATAACTTGAGTCAAATCAGAGTCGAGTCTCTGTGAGATACTCCAAGTCACTCCAAGTCCCTGATTATCTTATTTAAGTCTTTTCAACTCCCAAATTGTGTAAGTGGATTCACCTGGACTCTCTCTTGCATACAAAGACTCAAGTCCAGTCACTTAGTCATTACTGGGTATTTACATGAGTAACCATAGATTTGATGTCTGAATTATGCTAATCCTCAAACCATGGTCATTTGAGTTTTTTAAACTGAACACATGGAAACTGATTAAAGGTGCTTCCTTGATTTCAACTCTCTGTATGCTATTAATGGTAAAAGGTAATTATGTTCAGGTTTCACGGTCTTGTTTTTTTTTTCTCCTTCACATTTTGTCTTTTTTTTCCTTTCTCCTTCACATTTTGCCACGTTACAAAGGGTTTGCAACATTCGTTCGGTGGATGGCAGTATGGTGACATCATTCTGTGTTCATGAATGTGAAGGATCCAACAGGATTGGTTCAAGACCCAGAAGATATCTCTTCTCAGGTCATTCCAATGGAACCATCCAGGTCAGTTACTGATGTCTTATTCTAATATTGTTTCTTGTAATATTATGTTATGAATGTTGTCTTTGCCTTTGCATTCTCATAGTGCATCTTGACCTCAATTTCGCATGTGACTTAACTAATTTTAGTCATGTACAGTCGTTCAGTGTACGGGGATCGATGGGTCTTCATGACTATCGAAAAGTAGGTCACAATACTTGAGATGAGTCCGGTCGGGACGATGGGGATGGGACTTTATATGTGTTCATTTTTAATCTTAAAGCCAGTTTGGTTTTGCTGATAGAATGAATATAGAGCTGATGACTATAGATTTACTAATTAGACTTACTAATTAGTCTTACTAATCAGTCCCTAATATAACAATTGCCATTGTTTTCACATGGACTGACAGCTGGTCTAGGAGGAGGGTAGGGTCAAGAAGATGATAGCTGTTTTCAAAAGAAGAAGGTTTTATCTTTCAATTATCAAAGGGGGATGTAATATTATAGTGCTTGACTATACAATAGTAATTAGAGATCAATACCTATTCTTTAATGTGCTGTGTGAAACACTGCCTTTCATCATGAAGACATTTATCAGTTTAAAATACAAAACATTATCTAGAAAAGCTACAACTGACATTTGCTCAATGCAATAAATCTTGGAGGGTTGGTAACATTAATGTTTCCTATTTTTAAATATTGCATGATATTATTCTTAGTTTTATTCCCTTCGTATTTTCCTTTGAAGAGGGGTTAAGGAAATGAGCAGGAATAACATAATCGGAATAATTCAGGTTTCTTTAGCTTTTGCAAAATCAAAGCTTTAATATGAACAAAAATTGCAAGTCTTGTAAAAGCAATGAATATTCATAAGTTTTTATCACAAGATGCAATTAAATTTCCAAAACAAGACATTGTCTCTACATTGAAATATTTAAATGATGTAACATGCACAGTTATTATTAACGCCAACTCTCAAAGCTGCGTAAACCTTCAAGTCCTTACAATTCGTGAAGGGCTGTTACTAACTAAACGAATTTTACAGAAAGTGCATGCATGTTATCAATTTATTCCCCTATATCCTTTGAAAAAATCATTGAGGAGAATTGAGGAGAATCTCTTGAGGAGGGGGATTGGGGGGTAGGGGTTGTGCAGAGGCATTAGGGTCCCAGGGCAATGTAGGACGCTTATATGATGGCCCAATGAAATGCTGTTAAAACATCATTTGGAAAAAATTATGAATTAAATATGCCATAAAACATCCTTTGAATCTGTGTTGTGTTTTGTACATGGGTCTGGTAATGTGCTCAGTGACGAGAATAATTTGTTTTGTTATCAAATTGAGATCCATTTCTCTTAGGGCTGTGACTTGAACATCTTGACCTAAAGTTAGGGTTTACTTTCAATATTTTCTTCTTGCTTTTCCAGTTTTAAAACAAACTCTCAAGTCAGTGTAATAATGTATGTATTAAGGAACAGTGGTAAAGCCAGGTAGTTGCTCAAATGTCATTATCTGTACGTTTCACCAAGCACTGTGATCGTTTACTGTACGTTAGAAGTATCATCAAGCACACCCCATCACTGCTTTTAAATCCATCGATGCTTTTCATTTTGATTTCGTTAACCAGATGTGGGATCTATCCATCGTTCTTGATCAAATTGCCAAGGGGGAGACAAGCAAGGGTAAGTCAAGGAGGAGATGTAAGGAGAAAAAAAATTGGTTATCTGATATTTGAAATATGAAATTTGATATATGTGTATTTTTTATTCAAATTTTAACTTTGTTGTTGATTAGGAATATTGCATCTTGGATTATTTGACGATTTGCTTGATAACACCTAAACACACACAAGGAGGACCTTTATTGTGAAATTACAAAACAGCATTAGATCCATGAAATGGCATCTCTAGGTAGAGAGTGGACCAGGAAACATGTATTTTCTGTCTGTGTACTAAGATCTACCTGTTTTTATGCACACCTCTGCCATCCACCCATAACTAATTTAATCACCCCTCTTGTGTGATTTTCTGTGCCTTTACTGTTTAACGAGTGGTCCCATTCTCTTCGTCTTTCCAGCTCTGGATAAACTAACAGGAGGTCCAACGGAGGAGGAACTGATTCGGCTTCTCAGTCAGTGTGACGTCACCGCCTCTCGATGTACCACCCCATCCATTAGCCCAGCTTCCTCTCAGATGCTAACCTTCTCCAGGTCAAATGCCCTGAGGTCATCAGGGCACAACGTTATCGCCAGCAGCCCTTCAACCACGAGCCAGAATACGCAGCCTTCGCCGACAACTCCCGCCGGTGCGGAGGGTGGCTGTGAAGATGGCGCTGGTGGTGCAGAGGGGCTAGACTTTAAGATCACCCATTGTTAATACTGCAGTATGCAGACTCATTCTGATAGTCTCGACCAAGGGGCTAAACTTTTAGATCACCCATTGTTAATACTGCAATATGCAGACTCATGTGCAGTCTCATTCTGATAGTCTCGACCGAGGGGCTAGACTTTAAGACCACCCATTGTTAACACTGCAGTGTGCAGACTCATGTTGTGCGGAGGGGCTAGACTTTAAGATCACCCATTGTTAATACTGCAATATGCAGACTCATGTGCAGTCTCATTCTAATAGTCTCGACCGAGGGGCTAGACTTTAAGATCACCCATTGTTAATACTGCAGTGGGCAGACTCATGTGGTGTTGAGGGGCTAGACTTAAGGCATACATTGTTAATACTGCAGTATGCAGACTCATGTGCAGTCTCATTCTGATAGTCTCGACCAAGGAGCTAGACTTTAAGATCACCCATTGTTAATACTGCATATGCAGGCTCATGTGCAGTCTCATTCTGATAGTCTCGACCGAGGGGCTAGACTTTAAGATCACCAATTTGTTAATACTGCAGTATGCAGACTAATGTGCAGTCTCATTCTGAGAGTGCAGTCAGTGTGGAACAGTCTTGTACAACTCAGGTGCTGGTTCCGAGAGTGTTTTATGGATTTAATAAGATTGTTAGAATGGTTTGCATCTTGGAAAAGATACATAACTTTTGTGAGTATGAATGTAGTATGAATGTAAATAGATTCATCAGCTTTAACTTAATGAGCTATGAAAAGCTAAAAGTACATCACTATTGGCATGAAGTCTTATTAGGCTAAACATATGAAAGGTATTTCAGGGTCCTTTTCGGGGACTTCTGACCATTTGAATCGTTCCCAAAAACTTGACAGAAGTTGCTTTTTGAGAATGCGATGCTTTGAATATGTGGTCTGTAAAGTGTGTCCTGAAGTTAGTTACCTATATTTCACTTGCTAACATTATTTGGATTGATTTGACCCATAAATAAATCTCATTCCGTATATAAGTTAAGAACATGTTTGTTAGTTGAACTCCTATTACTGGAACACTATCGAGTGTGTTGAGTGTTGTCTACTCAGTCATAAAATATTCAAATTACCCAGTCCTTTGATGAAAAGAGATAAAATTGGTGTTGTTTAACCCTTTTTTTGCTTTAGGTTGTTTTCATATGCCAGCTATCCTTCAGGTCGGATAATATCTGCTTTGAGAATTTGTAAATGTTTCAGTCTAACCAACAGTCATCAAATACATACAAAGCCTCACTCTATTCTTGATCTTGGTTTTATGCACCTTTGCTGAAAACAAGCTGAATCTAACATTTCACTTGTGGATTTTGATTAACACACATCGCTGGCCCTTAAAAATATCAGAGTTATTAGTGACATTAATAAGAGGTTGTCATGAAACCAGCTGTTGAGAAGTAATTCAGAGGTGTTCATAACACAGTATCGTGAAATATCATCTTCAAAAATTGCCTCAAAACCCCTCTTTGCTAGACTCAAATTTCAGTAATTTTAGAGGGTTTCCTCCAAGAGTCAGGATACTTATGATATAGATCTTATATATATAGTTCTACTGATGAGAGAAGTTATTAATCTCGTTAAGGGGAGACATTAATTTGTCTCAGGTGTCGCAAAGGACATTCATTCTCCAAGAAACAGTTGAAGTCTTATTTATCCATCGTAACCAAAAATATCACAAGCATGTGACGTAAGAAAGGCTTTTTTTATCATCTTCAATTTATTGAAACTGAGAAAAAAATGTCATTTTGACTTGCTTTACATATATCCTTATAGGTTAAAGTAAATTCAAAGATTCCCTGTGGATATCCTTCAGAGAAGTGAAGATGTTGAAGTGAAGATGTTTTTTTGCAATATTATTTGATTATGAGTGCGTCAGTTCACCTCATCTCTTGATATTTTGGTATCGTGTAATCCGTTTCATATCAGACTGATTTAGAAATAACTGGTTGTCAGGCAGTTTTTCCCTAGTTTCTCTTCACGAGTTTGTTTAAAATTCATATATATAGATACGATGATCAATAGCAATTGAGAGGGACATTGTAAACAAAATTTTGTTGTCTGTGTGGCTAGAACATATTCAAATCACTGACACAATAAACCAAGTGGATATCCAGTACTACGTCAATGGGAATCTCTGTTGACCATTCCTGGGAGGGAAGGGGGGGGGGGACAGTACCTCCTTAATTGATATGTATGGAAAGAAAGAATGAAGGGACAAAGAAAGGGCTAGCCTAACGATGCACCTCCCTCCCCATAAAATAAAAGGAATCAGAAAATTTGCAACCACAAAAACAAAAGAAAATATTGAATCAGTTACAAAGCAATTATAGAGAGGCTTGGTCTCATCCTGTCCCTTTCTTGATAATATATCTTATTTGATTGAAAAATGAAATTTGAGAGTTTTCGAGAGTATATCTACTGGTTGGCGATGAAATATTTGCAAATATTTCGTAAAGTCTCTGGCAAAGATGTGATTAATGATCGAAAGCGTTATTTACATATTTGTTACAGTTTTTGTTACCTTTAAAATATCATTCCAGATTACATATAACCTAATTTTTATAAGGTCCTCTTAAAGATGTGCAAAACTTTAGTGTATTAGTATTATAATGATTATGAAATTAGGCGAGGTATTAATTTCTCTTCCCATATGTTATTATTACATGTTAGTTTTTTTAAAGATATATTCTAGACAGTTACATGTACTTATGAAAGGTTGACTTAAGTATGTATATGTGCTTCAGTGGCAGATAAATGTTAGCAATTTGTACAGGAAAGATTAAAAACAAAACAAATGTATTTTAACAGTTACAACAAAATTAACACTTGCCGTTTCCTTATAAGCGTTATTATTTTTTCAATCACCAAATTTTCCTGAGTTTTATGTTTTGTATACAAACTTAGACAAATTTCTGTATGATCATTTTTTAAATTTTAAAACGTGTTGACGGTTTCCCAACTTATCACAGGTCTGGTGCTTGTCACCTTGAATGGTGAAGAGTATTTCTGGAATAAATGCAAGTGCGTTCAATTTAGTTCGACACTTCGGACATTTATAGGTGTGTTAACATTGCCCATATATCCTCGGATAGTGCAAAGTCTGTCAAAACGTGTTTGTCTGGCTAATCGGTTGTTGAGATCGTATCCTCGAATAGGGAGAGTTCATTGGTGACGCTGATTGGTTGTTGAGAATGTGACCTCGTATCGGGAGAGTTCATGGGTGACTCCCAGTAGATGTTATTCAATCCTGTAGCTGGATCTTTCAGTGACGTTATTATTGGTATTGTTAATCGTTAATCTACACATGTTTTACTAAAAATATAGAATACATGGACACCGTGAATTTTCATTACCCGCGAATATTCGGGTAATCGAATCGCTAGGGATGCTTAGAGTCAATAGTCTTCAAGTTTATTCGAGTGTAAAGTTTTAATATCTATTTCTTTATAATTTGTCAAAAAGAGATTAAAATGAATTATCCTTGTATTAAAGAATTGCATGTTTAAACTGAGAGATGTTGGCTGATCTCTTTGGGTAGGTTGAGTATAGTACGTGTGGCTATAATCATGTGACCACGTGTACATAGTACACAGTAGGTCGCTCAATAACCTTTTACCTGATCACGTGTAGTAACTATTCTCTTTACAAGGGACCCGCCGATACATGACGTAACATTATCATGACCATACAGTTACAGTATATAGATGTAAGCGACTGGAGTCGAGAGTGGATCAAGTTGTTTGATTTTCGTGCCCATGCTGTAACTTTGGTTACTTTTCTTGAAAACACTTTGGGTTGTACGTGTAATTATGTCTTTATGCAGGACGGATAAATGTATCATAACCGATCACTGCATTCTTAGATTAATAGTGTTATAATCTTAAGGCTAGATTTGTAGAACGAGTACAGCATGAGCCCGAGTACAACAGCATGAGTACGAGTACAACAGCATAATGACGAGTACAACAGCATGAATACGAGCACCACAACATGAGTACGAGTATAACATCATCAGTACGAGTACAACAACATAAAGACGAGCACAGCAGCATGAGGACGAGTACAACAGCATGAGGACGAGTACAACAGCATGAGGACGAGTACAACAGCATGAGGACGAGTACAACAGCATGAGGACTACAACAGCATGAGGACGAGTACAACAGCATGAGGACGAGTACAACAGCATGAGGACGAGTACAACAGCATGAGGACGAGTACAACAGCATGAGCACGAGTACAGCAGCATGAGGACGAGTACAACAGCGTGAGCACGAGTACAACAGCATGAGCACGAGTACAACAGCATGAGCACGAGTACAACAGCATGAGCACGAGTACAACAGCATGAGCACGAGTACAACAGCATGAGCACGAGTACATGTAGAATACGAGTATGAGGCTCCAAGTGCGAGCACGGGTACTTAGTCTAATACTTATACATCTATAGTAGATCGCTAACTGTCCTGAGTACAAATCCGTGAGTACGATAACAGGTAACTACCATAGAGTATAACTCACTGCACGTCTGGCTCCACCCGTATCAGTCAGTACTGCTAAGACAAAATGGCGGGCAATACATGGTCCAGGTGGTGAATGAGAACAAAACAGAGAAAATATTACTCTACTTGAGTATAACATAATCTATCTCATCTTAAAAGTTGTAACATAATGACATATTTAATTCTATTTCTCCTGTGATATTTTGCCAATTATTCATCTTTTCACGCCTGTTTCCTTAAATTGTCTTCGTTGGGTTACAGTTATTTGCAAACATACTATATATCCAGTGGTAGCAGTGCAATATATAATTTGGGATACAACAGGCTTATACTATTTTCCATTGTTTTTCTGCTTTTTCTCATTTGCCTGTTAGGTTTTTTTTAATGCATTTTTGTCGGTAATTTCTTTGATACTTTATAATAGTAAAAGCAATATGAAAGTTATGAACGCAGCTAATATTTATATTTTTACGAAGTTGTCGTTAGTTCTCATTGTGTAAAAATGGTCGAAAGCAGCCATTTTGAAATCCAGCAAAATATATAATCACAGGTGTCAAATATAAGCTTATTGTGTTTGAAATATTTCTTTATTTGCTTTGGTGTGTGGTCATTGTCTGTATATGTTATTGCTACAAGTGAACCAATTAGCTGCAGGAAACAAACGATATTCTCAGCAAAATAAAAACAAAAACAACAACAAAACTAGTAAAGTGGCATTAGTACATTACAGAAGCTTTCTATAAGAACGAAAGAGTATTACCCACAAGAGAATATGTGGCAGCATTTCGTGGCTGATCCAGGATTTCTCAAGTGTGAGATGGTGGCGAAGGGGGGGGGGGGGGGGGGGTTAGCTGGGGGTAAGTATCAGAAGATATCGAAATCACTAGTGAAAAGAGCAGTGCAAAACATCGGTTTAATCAAGGAATACAAGCACGCGAAGTACATGTGTTACAACCTTGTCCACTACTATGTAGGCCTTGTAGAATTGACGCATACGCGAACATTGTAGCATCTATACACGCTACACTTGTATCTGAGATGACGGGCTTCTGTAATAGTAAAGTTTTAAAGATTCAGTCAGGCAGTAGAGCCAAACGCACGATCTATAATCTCGCCGTATGCTTTCGATTAAAGCCAAGGAAGGTCTTAATTTGGTGCCACGTATAGCAGAGATGGTGATTAAGGAAGGCCTTAATCTGGTGTCACGTATATAGCAGAGATGGTGATTGTATACAGCGCCAAGTCTGGGTTCCAGACATTTCCCGTCGATTTTTCGTTTTCCTTTGAGTATTCAGTTCAATCTTAATATCGAGTCGAGTAAAGGCGAGTGACACCCTTATATTTATTTTGATCGCATTTAACGTCGCCAACGCACACATGGTCCATTATATCTGCATTATCTTCAGAGATGGAGGAGCTCAAGAAAGAAACTGGATGTAATAACTAAAAGGCGACCGACACTTGTACCTATAACGACTTGATGTAGCGTGTATATGCACCAATATGTATAGTGTCAAATACATTACGAAATGCCCCAGTATAGCATCATGCTCCCATGCACCTCCGTCTAAATTATAATACAAAATTAAGAAATTATTTTACTGAATGAACCACAAGCCTTGGCAGATAAAGACGTATGTCATAAAAAAAAATTAAAACATGGAGCCGGAGGGGAAATGACGTCATGGTGAACCAAGTGCGATTCAATAGGAACATATACCGTACAGTTCTGCAGATAGCATATAACATATATAGCTGTATACTAACGGAAGTAATGATGAGATGAACTCACTATGCTACACAAGATTAATAAGTGACTGGAATTTAACCGTAACTGGTACTTAACTAATAGGAAGGTGCAACTCGAATCCTCAAAAAGGCCCCGGTCACTACTAGGCCCTCAGGAATTATTTTTGGGGTCTTTTAATGGAAATTGTTTGGAGGTCGCCAATCTCCGGTATTTTTTTGTCAAACTGCCGTGCGGGGACGCGGACTGAGTCGGGTAATCAGGCAGGCTGTCCATAGGGTCCATAGCAGTATTTGGGGACCCATTACGCCTCCTCAAACTCAACATCAAATCCGAACTATATGTGATTATTCCACAGATGTACATTCTCTAGAGAGAATATACATAGAAATCTTACACTGTAGGCCTAGTTCCTAAACTTCTAGACAGCTCTATAAGTTATGGATGATTTCGTCTCTTCTCGATTATGTTCAAGTGTGATTGATGGAGTCCACGGGCCTCCGGAAAAGGAGGCTAAATGAGTACTGACTTTCGTGCAATTACACTTGATTGCCATAATTCACGCTATATAGCAAGAAGACATGAAATTCAGTGAAGTAGTCGAGATGGCATGGACAAATATCTTAGCCAATGTTGCCTACGTGAGTTTTCCCTTTTTCGTTTTTGTATTATTTATTTTGGATCACTGTTGCGAGGATCGCCTCCGAACATTACAGAGAGCTTTAAATAAAGTTTTATGGAGAGATATTTACGACCAGACGTCTAAACTTTACTGCAACTTGTCTGGCGAGAAGTCTTCTCTTTAAATGTTCATGCTAAAGCCATCACATGTTATATTCTCGGTCCGTTGATTAAGGCTTTTCTTTTTCTACTGTTCCTTTCTGGATTTAATTACATTAAAGCTCGTAAACTCTCCGCTACTAGTGAAGCATTTTGAAAATATTATGTATTCTTTTAATTAAGGAGCAGACTAATCTGAAATGGGGGAATCGTCCTCAGGGTTTATACCTAAGAAGTGTTAAAATGGGAAAAAATATAATGTAACATGTTATTATCTTTATTTTGATCACA
>KN886780.1:12224-32255 GCA_000934455.1 Apostichopus parvimensis
CCCCCCCCACCAACGAACCCCCTGTGGATGTCAGAGTGGTCCAAGAACCCCCAACTTTTTCGAGACACGATCTGAGTCATTATTATACAATAATACGCATAACGGTGCTTTGTAAATGATCAAGTTCATAGTGTAATAATGTCATTAAAAATGCACGGTACGGTACTACTATGGCAACATATGCTCTTGGAACGCGAAAAGAGTTTGTCGATAGGTACGGTACGACTTTTGTACATTATTAAGTTATATCAGGGGCGTATCCATGATTTTCTAACCCGGGGAGCGCGAATTACTATCTAAGCGGAGCGCCACCATCAGTTGGCGCGCAGCGTACAAGAAAATTTCTGGTTTTGATACCCCCCAGATCACCGGAAATGGCACTTCTCGGGCTTGAAAATGACCAACCAGATGTACACTTTTTGCCTGAGAACCAAGTATTTCCCAATAGTTTTTTTCCATACATAACCTTTTTGTAGATTGTCACCAGTCACACATCATGTTCGACCTCATCGCATGTCCTGTGGATCATTGCTTTTGTAGGTGATTCTACGTCGCGACCCACAATACCCGTCAGCCCCACTTTTGAAGGTTTTAAGCCCATTATTTGTTCAGAATTTGAAAAATCACATTTCTCGTGAATAAACTCACTTCAAAACATGCCCATAATGTTGCACAAAATTTCATCTATGGACAACCAATATAAAAAACCTCCTTGAACCCCTAACAGAGCGGTCAAAATTGCACGAGTAGAGGGAAGTGTGATGAAGAATGTTTGTCAGGAAATTTTCGAAAATTCAGATACAGTTAATTTAATATTAAAATAATATTTAAACTTCTTATAACGGCTATTATAAAACTTGGTTGAAGGAAATGAAAAAATAGCAGATATTTCCGAAACCGAACACTACACACATAGGCGTAGGAGGCGGGCCCGGGGGAGGGGGGGCTGGGGCCCATAATTCACCATTACTAATGAGACTTATGACATAATTGGACCTCCATACTTTTTTCTCCATCTGCATAAGACATTTCGTTGTTTACATGCTATAGCATCCCGCGGTATACTGAGCAACTTTCAGGGACTGTACGGAACACGATGGCATGGATGTAATAACCGATGCTTGCTTATATGATATTGACATTAACATGTTGAACGCGCGCGGAGCGCGCGAAAATTTGTGGTTATTTTTTTCGGGCAAGTCGGGCAGTTTTGAGGCTGTTCATCCTGGAACGCCATTTTCATGCTCAATGATATGATGTGATATCTGCTGTTTGCTCTACAAATTCGAACAGGCGCGTAGTGAGGAATTTGCCAAGGGAGGCAAATTATCTAAGCGTAGCGCCACCATGAGTTGGCGCGAAGCGTACAAGGAAATTTTGGCCGAAAATGCCTCCCAGATCGCTGAAAATGGCACTACCCAGGACCTTTTGTTGGCGCGAAGAGTACAAACAAATTTTGGCCAAAGTGCCTCCCAGATCGTTAGAAATCACACTCCCTAGGCCTTGTAAGTTGCATCTAAGCATTTTCTATTTTGAAATTACTAGCGATATCATAAAGAAACATGCTGAAGGGGGGGGGGGCGGTCGCCCCCTTCCCGAAATGCGTCATGTTCCCCGACGACACGGTCGAGTTCGAGACCAGCCACAGTTGGTTTCATAGCACAATTCTACAATTGTTTAAGGCGTGTATACACACACGCGCGTTATGATAGACCATATATAGTATATATATATAGATCATTAGTGAGAGAGGAAAAATGTAAACGTCAAAAATGGAGTTGTCGGTTTAAGGGGTAGGGTGAAGCACACGCCCCTTCCGGAATCATTGATCCGTCACTGGCTACCCTGTATATATAATAGGGATCAGCGCTGTAATGATGTCACTGTTCCTCTTTATCTTCCCGGTGTCTTGGCGTTATTCTTCTACTCCCTCCTTTCTCCTTTTTCTCTCTTTCTTCTTTTTCTTTTTCTTTTCTTCCTCTCCTCCTCCTCCTCTTTTTTCCCCTCTTTTTTCCCTTTTTCTTCTCTTTTTTTTCTCTCCTTTTTTTCTTACCCGGGGGCGCGCGCCCCCAACGCCCCCCCCCCTGGATACGCGCCTGTATATGATATATCAGATTTTGGTTCAACAAAAAGTACTCTAGTTTTGACCTTCAGAAACGTCTCACGAACCCCAGGGATGGACTCACGCATCCCTGGGGGTTCATGCACCCCAGTTAGGGAACCCCTGCTATAGACAATCCTTTAGGCTAGGGGTTTGCAACTGAAGCCAAGTGAAACATTCGTTATTATAAGAGGGAGAGTGGAATTTACAACACAACTCAACGTGCCGCTTTTAAACTCGGACTTTTCCCAGCTGCGACATCAACATTCTGAAATATTAGCGAGACATGCGCCGTGCCCGTCTGTTCCACTTATGCTAAACAGTAAAGGTCGGGGAAATAAGAGATATCGTCTCACGAATATGGTGCGCCTAGTGTGCCGTATCCTGAAATCGACGTATATATATCAAATTGAATTGGATCAATGTCACATGACATTTTCTTGTACTCTGACTGGACGAAATCAACAAGACAAACAAAATTGTTGTAAAAAAAGAGTGCCTCTTTGTTATTGTATAAGTTCCAAGTTGGTTGGGAAAATTAGCAAAATGTGATTAGAAAGTGCCCTTCAGGAACAACATTGCAATAATTATTTTGTTGAAAGCATTCAGACACTGGGATTTGTGGTAAAAAAAATACAGAGGGATGACTTTGCAGGACAGTTTTGAGGTGAGTCTGTGATAAGGTGTTCCATCGCCCTTCGAACTTTCTCACCCTCTTCTCCCCCCCCCCTCCCCCCACCCCCATCCTCTTTCGCCACTTCTGTGTAAATACCGTTGCCCATGGTGTCATCACCCGGATAAAGAATCTCAAAATAATATAATACATTCCAATGTTTGCCAGATGTAAGACACCTTTTGTTCCACTTGGTGTCCCCATCGTCCTGCATTTAAACCACCCTTTTGAAAGGTTGACTTTTATGGCAAGCCGCGTGGGACAAACACCGCATAATAAATCCGCGTAAATTAATGTGAATATATACGCGTATATATTATTTGGCAATTTTAAGGCGTAAATATATGTGCGTATTAATTCGAATATGAACACGTTTTAATTCGATATGACAATTAATTCGAATACATATGAGGATTAATTCGAATATATACACGTATTCATTCGAAAATATACACGTATTAAGTCATGCTGTTGTCTAGACCAAGTACGTTTGGGCCGAGGTGTACGTCAATAGATACTAGCTTTGCAAAGGCTCACTTGTTGCACTGGCGAGGCTTCAATGTGGATGAAAGCTATAAGACATGCCAGTTATTGTCTGATTTAATACGCGTATATGTTCGAATTAATACGCGTATATATTCGTATTAATAAGAGGATATATTATGCGGTGTTTGTCCCATATGGCTGGCCATAGACTTTAGGCAGAAGGTTAGATTGATATGTCATGGTCAAATTGGAGCATGGAAAAAAAGTGAGTGCTAGCTACGTGTCCATAACTTTTCACCGATTTTCAAGATATTGTGCAGTAAATGTTAACTTCCTTAAAAGCTCCTTTCAGATGAAATTTATGATGACCTCAGTCCTAAACGTTAATGTGGATATGTAATTTTATAGTACATTCTAATAACTCGAGCAAAACATGTTCTTCTAAGGAGAATGCGCATGAACTTACTATAGTGTATAATATACTATTGCTCTCACTCAGGCCAGTTCGAAACATGAGGAGCAAAGGTAGTTCGTGATTTCCATCACGACACACTTTTGGTATGTATAAATGTGCGTTTGACCATGGAAATCCCCTTGCGACATTACCCCATGGAAAACCCCTCACGAAACACGATTCTTAGAATAAAGGCACATCAGCCACTCACTTTACGCATTTCCGGCATACTCGTACACGGAGTCAAGTTAGTCTTAAGATGGAGGTAAAAACAGCAGCCTCCATGGTCTAAACATGTCGGAATTTCCCTGACTGTTATAGGATATACGACACCAGAGAAAACGCGCAGACGATGTTATGACGTTTGCGGCTATGAATGGCCAAGCGGAGTTAAAGTTATCCAAGGAAGAGACCAGAGTGAAAGCTGGCCTCAGTGACATCGCCAGACATTTCAATCTTGGGGCACAGGGAGGGCACAGCACTTAATTGGGGGTGGGGGCACAACATGTATTTGTGAATGCCATCCTGGGGAGGTGTCTAATGGGAGGGGGTACAAACAATTAATAATGAAGGGTCCTTTGATGCAAACGGGTGCAACTTGATATAACTTTATGTTCAAGAATTTTCGGGCTTAATCTGTTCGATATTTATGTTTTTAATTGAGGCGGATTAAAAAGGATGTTCAAACTATGGAAATTAACCCTTTTGCTTTGATAATGTTTTTAAATAAGAGTGTTGAAATTGAAATTCATGCAAAGTGAAATTTAAGCACTAGTGGTTCCTGCCGGGCCTCTGTGACCTTGTTAGTGAGAAAACAACATGGTTATTGTGATGGTCGATGGAAATAAGTTTTACTGATGAACATAAACGTTTCGTCATTTGTAAAAAAGTTTTTGTTTGAGTATTTTTTTTCAACACCACAAATCGATCTGGGGGGGGGGGTGCACCGTAGCAAACTTCCCACTCAAGTCTAGGATAATTCGTTGCTTCCTTCCGGCTGCAGCTCCCTACAACGGCATCGTTGAAGTTATCTACGGATGAACCTCCTTCATCGATGTGAGGTATATGTGGAACTATATCGTTGTAGTGGGAAAATTAAACTCTGCGCAACAAAGCGAAATGAAGAAGTGTTCCACAAACATTTTGCGTTGTTTCACTCTCTGGATATTTTATCCCTTAGTAGAAGTATCTTGATGGATTGTCGTTTCTTTATGTAAGAGTAATTTTGTATTTTTTACAAGAAATTTGTTTATCATATAAACTTTTCATTTCATTTTTACATAACTTCTTGGTTCTTTCATCTGATATATGAATATCGACTATCTGGGATTGATTTTTTAATCTATTCCTGACATTTTAAAATTCACGTCAAAAATTCAAAGCTAAGAAAAATTCACAAACGCTTCCTCTGTCACACGCAATGTGTACAAATAAATATATTAAATATGTATGTATATATATATATATATATATATATATATATTCATGCTGACATCAACGCTATATGGTTTCATTTTGTATCAATAAGACATCTAACATTTAAAAGAAATGTAGTAATACACAGTGTTACTTAATCGCTATGCCGTGCTAGTTCCTCTTTAGCAGTAGCTTTAATTGAATTGAGTTAGTTTGATTCACTCCGCCCAACGAGAAGGACGTCTACTCTTTACTACATATGTTGCCTTTTCATTATCTGTCAACGCCGTTCTACTTTGCCGAATTTGACATTGCGGCATTTTACATTGCCTTTCTGTTCTGCCCGTGTCTGCTTCCACGTGGTTTTTACTGTAGCATACTCAATTAATACATCTATGCTGCTTACTCTCTCTCTCTCTCTCTCTCTCGCTTGTTGAACTTACTTTCCGTCAATCCACTTACCAGGTTACCAGAGGTAGCTATGAATATATGAGGTTTTGCACATAATTGTGCCATTCTGAAGTTAGTTCAGTTCTTTTCAAATCATAGATGTTTATGAGCATCTTCTGGACATCCTCTTCATCCTTCTCACCCCCTCCACACTCTCTCCCTCCTTCCACACCACCATCGACATGAGAACGATACCCTCATCCCCTGTCACTCCCCGTGTTAGCAAACAATCCAGTTTATTGTGTAGCAATGTAGTCATGTAGAATAAAGTTATTGTATACATGAACAAGAAACGAAACTAAAAGGACTGTAACAGGGGTTACTTATGGCTTAATCAGAGGATGTAAAGATAGATGAACGACGAATGACGATGATTGGTGGCGCACGACAACAATTCAAAACTGAGAACGAACATTTACCCACGTCGCAAAAGGACGGTTACGGTACATGTGGGTGTTTATATGTAACTTGCTTTAGTTTGTAACGATGTTCCAATTGAATCAAATTGAGATTGTGTATAGCACGGTATGTCTCTCTTCGGATATTCAATTAATTAGAAAATTTCACTATGTGATGTTTAACTCACAGACCAGAATGTTCAGTGAGTATTCGGTATCGAGAAGATTGGAAAGTTTGTTTTCTCGGAAGTGACTATAATGCACTCATTCACTCATAGTTATCATACTTAAAATAAATTTTTGAAGACTTGGGGGAAATTAAGAATACCATAGAGTTGTCCTGCTTTAAAGGAGTCGCTGTATCAGTTTTATAGTGTTGTGCCAATTCCAAGCGAGCCTAACGCAGATTGCATTTCAATGTGTGCGCTTGTTTAGTCAGGAAGGAAAACAGTACACCTCCCAATGTAGCACCGGTATCGCCCTATGTTTGACTGTTAAATAGTGACTTGTAATATTGTAATAATGAGCTTTCGGATATTATTTGGTTTTGGTTTTGTTAATCCTAGTAACATTTTTAGTATCTTGGAAAGTCCCTACTAACAAAATAAATTAGAATGATTTCTTTCTATGACATCAGATTAAACTTGCTAAAACTTTAAACTGACTTTGACCTCAAAGCCCCGTTGTATACATTGTGAATAGCCTTCTTCAGTTAATGTCTGTGTGTTAAGCACTGTTCATGCTCTTTTGTCTGTAAAGTGCACTATGACTATGCTAGTCAGCTGGTTGGGGCATCCAGAAGAAACAGAAGGCCCATTGAAGATCGAATCCGAAAAGAAGAAAAAGAGATTAAAAAAAGTTGCTATTTTGTTGGTCATTGCCGATAAACAATATTGCCAATGAATGTGCATGGCAGCTTCCGGTACTGGGTTAACGGTACTGGGTTGATGCACTCACCGAAACCTACATCATTCAATTTGAAGTATATACGCCATCGCTATGACATCATAGTTAAGCTACACGTGTAAGCTATAGAGGTAGTATAGTTCATATAGATATCCCTAAGATCAATGTTGCTTGCTCCACAAACTTACAGCACGTTGAACACTTTCATAGAAACCAAATGATTTTTACGGTGGCGGAGGAATAAATGTTTCAAATGAGGTGATATTTTTGTTGTGAATGCATCTGGCATCAGCAAATTGAAACAATGATTTGCAAATTTGGATTGTTGTGAATGCATTTGGCAAAAGTAGAGTGAATGAACATAACGTTATTGTACACTCCGTCTCCCATCCCCGGTCCTCCCCTCATGGCCCGCACCTGTTCACGATCATCTTTCAGACGAAATTAAGTAATGACTCCAGTCAGCGAAAACTTGTTTCCCTCTAAGATACTTCAGTTCTCAGATGGTTGCTCGTACCGGTAAAAAGCTATCCCGTCCGTGACTAACCAGAAATAGAGCTTATACCTACCGTGGATATGGCGCAGATCACATCTCTTAAACATTCTCTGTACTGCGCACGGCGTACGTCGCCCACAGTAACAATAATAATAACAACAAACAACAACAAGAGCAGCTTCAATTATCGCTGTCGTTTTCCATGAACTCCGCATACGAATGTATAACCACCTCCTTCAAATACAAAATTATTATTTGTCATCAGCGTCGCAGACGTCGGGTATACGATTCCCTCTTATAAGATGAGACGTTTACGCACTGATCTATAACGAGCCCCATAAATAAACCGTTTAATTAATTTCTGGACAATTTAAAGGCAATGACCTTTGACATCGTAAGTTGAAGCAGTATCTGAAGGTCAATCTGATATTGGAAGAGAATTGAAGTCAATTCTCTTCGAGGAGCATAATTTCCCGTGAAAAGGAAATGTCATATGTTTGTTTACACTTATCAGATTTTAATAATAAATTGGAAATTGAGGCAGCTGGGATTCGCCGAAGGGAGCAGAAACCTGGGAATGTAATCTACGACCCGACGCTACATAGTAATTGGTTTGACGTAATGCGCACTCCCAAGAGATCTTTGTTACCTCAGTGAGAGAATTCTCCAACGAATAGGTATCGCTTACATTTGTTGTAAAGTTCGGTGATCCTTTTGAGTTTTAGTTTCTTTCACAAGATTGTGAATCAATCACCAAATTCAACAACGGATTTTACATGATTGGGTTGAATAATGTATTAGATGGATTAAGGCGTCCCGTGGCTGAAACTGATGGCTCCGCAAATTTGTTAAAAATTGTCTGCATCTGTATACGCTAAATTAATATCCTCATAGCATTTTTTGTCGCGAAGATCTTTTATTTTTAATTGGTTATATTTGTAAATACATCTAGCAACAGCTGAGAAATTGATGTGATCAGGGAAATTGACTTGAGAAAGTTTTGTTTTTCTTTAGAATATTTTTTATAATTTATTCATAGAGGAATATAATATTGCATCGAACAAGCCAGGATTCATTGATTATCATCTAGACGTTTTATATAGCCTACGTAAAGCACTTGAAACAATGGCTACGCTGATGACATCACAGACCTTTTAATTACTGTGATCCATGTGTATTTACTTTGTCTTCTTGCTCTAGGATTGCTCTTGCTTGTCAAGCCTAAAAGGGTTCTTTAGTACTTCCTTTCGCAACACTTGGTTTTTGAAGAATTAATTATCTGTCATTATGTTTAAAATTTTGTTGTGATAAACCAACAAAATAAATAAATGAAATTTAAAAAAAATGTAATTTCCTGGAGAATGGGAAGTTTAGAACCAGTCAAAATGGGTTTCATTCAATCCACCATATCTCGGGTTAAGGACCAGATATGGAGATGGAGTTTTCAACTAACAGTGTACAATTATGTTCTCTTCAATGCTATATGGTGTTCTTCAATGCTATATAGTGTTACACTGTCTATCAACTCAGTATCCCTTTATGTGATGTAATTTACTCGTTTGTACCAGACTAAATCAAGTGGATTCTCAAGAAATGCTGCCGTTTTCTTCAGGATAAGATGAACCTTTTTCTTAGGGAAGCATAAGAGTATCTTTGATGATAAATGTTAAACGGTTGGAATGAAACTCAGGACATGAAATAAATAAATATCACCGATTTTGTATATGCAGGAACCACCGACCATTCTGCTCACCTAACCATTTATGTTCTCTGTGTAATCCTAGGTTCAGAGCTCCCACCCAGGGGGGCATTAGTTTTAAGGGGAGCGGGGTTCTTCGACTGTAATGGGGTCTCTTACATGCACCGAGGTACCTGGTTGTTTGGCACATATATACTACCCATGCGCCTCGTGACATATACAAACCTACATTACTACTACAACTATTTCCTCGTCTGAGACAACACACAAACAAATAGAATTACAACAAAGTGATATCTAAGGCTATGCTATGTATGTATTCGTAATTAAAGAAGCAAAGAAAGAGAAGGTAAAGTAATTAAGAACAACAAATGTTTAATAACCATCATAAACAATAAGCACAATTGATCCAATCCATATCCGGCATAACACAAGTGGGGGGGGGGGGAGGGGCTCACTCTCTCTATCTCTCTTAAGACCCGCTCGGCCGTCTGTCCGGCTTGGGCACATCATGGCTTGGTGGGGAAGGGCATCTCATATCCAGGGCATAAGTCACGCCCACCCAAACCCAAAGAACCTGTACATAAATTGTTGAGTAATTGCTAGTGATGATGTCTCCGACATCCCATTGATGACTAAGGGCTATTAAGTGAGTGGCCTTACTTAAAAATAAATGTAGCGTATATGGATAATGTAACCAATAGAGTACAATACAGAAATAATTACAACGGGATAAACAACATTGGCTATAAGTCCCTATCTAGGTGAACACATTATTGACTAAATTACACAATGGAATATAAAGTATAGCCTCTTAAGGTATCACTTTAAGTAAAACAATACGTCCAAGAGTGCTTGGGGCCATTCCAGAGTAAACGAATATTCTTTAACTAAAAAGCTTACTCCTGGAAAATATTAAGTGATTCATAAATGTATAGAAATTATTAAGTAATATCTAACGACGAATTTACCAAACAATTTAGGGGTGCTACACCTACAAGCAACATTCCCCTCCATGCACGTCAAATGTATCTCTCTTAATTTTAAGCAAAAGTTTGAATTCATCGTTAAAGTAAATGGAAATGTTACCTTGCAAGCTATAGAGATATATAGAATGATTGGTCAAACTAATACATGTGACCGAATGAAGATTAATTACTTAGCAATGACAGCTTTTTCATAGCAGTGAGGTATATAGCAAAAGAACAATTCTTGATATTTTGACATTTATCAAGTAGGCTATTCAGCTCCAACGTTAGTAGTGAAGTGCTTAAAGTGCAGAAATGACTAGAAAACAACACCTTGCAAGGTGCATCTAAGGTACTTTGCACCTACTACTCAATCGCAAGCTGTTGAGCCCCCTCGGCTGATTCACAATGCTTGAGCAGTTTTTTCAGCATGCCTGTGAGCCTCTGAGGGTATTTCTTCTTAATCTCTTTTTGCTGCTTGCTTCGCCACTTATCGACGTAATTCTGGTCATCCGGCTTCTCTGGGATGCACTGCAGGTCGGTTCGTACTCCGGGAATCATGGCGTAAAATTCTTTGCAGCTTCCTTTTATCTCCACTGCTTTCTTTTTCATCATTGTGTAATGAAGCCGTTTGGTGTCTTCAACTGCCTTTTCCCCTTTGCTGTGGAAAGTAGTGAGCTCTTCTTTCATTATATTGAAGAAACCTGCAACAGCATTAAGCCCACCCAGGAAAGCGGAGAGTGCTGGAATTAGGGCATCGCTAACGATCATGATTGCTGCCTCATTGATGTTTAACTGCTGACCTTCCGCCACCGCATTAGCCAAGTCAGCTTCTGCGCTCATATTGAGAAGAGGGCTAGCAATTGCACCCACAAGTGGAACAAACGCAAGTCCAAAGGCCCACGCCTTTGAGTTGGCAGCTTCTGCTTCCAGTTTTGCTTTCTTTTCCATGAGTGTTTTGTTAAGATCCTTAAGCTTAGAGATCAACACCTTCGCCTCATCCTGTCTCTGCTTTAGGGGAACCATCATCTCTTCGTGCATCCTTACAATCTCGGTGCAGCATTGCTGGTATCCGGTCACTTCTTCCAGGATATCAGGAAGACATTCTTTCCATTCGTCTAGTTCCAGCCCTTCATAGTACTCAAAGAACTCTTGGATGCATCTTACCACTTGAGTACACAGGGGCAAAACCCCTTTCACATAGACCATGGCGTCTCGCCTCGTCTGATCACGGATTTTATTGATACCAGTGGCCTTGTTTGCAGAAGTACCCACAGCATTCTCCGCATATAGAGATCTAAGACACAGTGAGAATATCCGCATGTTTTTCGGCAACTCTTGCAACTCAACGGAGAAACTATTCAGATCTTCTGCGACGGACAACTGTAAGAGGAACAAAAGAAAAAAAGGAAATAACTTTATGGCACGACAATGAACAAAAAAAAATCGAAGTTTTGAAGGGGGAAAAAAAAAGAAAAGTAAATGTCGGTATTACAAATTGAAATTTCAAGAACAATTTCAAATGTCCAAAACAACGTCGAAATTTAACTACTTTCCTCAAAATCTGAGGAGAAATGAATTTATTTTCAGATAAAACAGACGAATTGTTTGGAAAAAGTGTCCCGTCTGGACCACCGCAGGACTTCAAAGGGAAATTTTTCTGGCGAAGATCCGCAAACTGGCCACCGGTCTGCTTTCTCCGCCTCCCCCATTTTTTGATAGCTTCTTACGTCACTGATAACTCTTCCGACCCTCAAGTTCCTAAACACTGACTTAATTATCATTATGCAAGAAGTTGCTAGGGCAACTCCCTGCAATATGTGTCCTCGGTAGGTGTAGCAGTTATTTTCACGTGACAAAACAGGAAAATTCCAAAATGCATTGAGGTTTCGATTGCTGCAACTTCTTATTAAGATAACATGCTTACAGTGTCTACGAGTCCACAGGTTTTTTGCTGACTTCAAAAGACCAATGTATGTCACTAACTAGAACATCAGCGACATTATAGAATATTTTGGAACAGAAACAAGATTTTGGACTTAGCTCTGGTTTGAACTGAATGACCTTGGTCTCATTTTCTTGTGAAATTGAAAAATAATTGATGTAAAATAAAATTTCTCTGAAGTGGAATTTGAGTTTCTCGAAGTATTTCACGTTAGTAGAAATCAATTTCACTTAAAGGGTGTGAAGACTCGCGCACAAAGAAACGTCTCATGCCGGTAGTCTGACCTAGTTTCGAGTGAGGTGTAACAGAAGTGTTAGACACCACCATCGATTCCAGAAGATACACACACAAAGCTTGCTATCGTTGGTAATTAGACACAAGTGTACAGTCAATACGTACAGCTACTGTCAATTCCCACAACACAGTGTTATATAGCAGCGATGGACATCTCAGGTCTCGATAAAAGATAACAATTAGGTATCACGTTTCATTACTGTCTGCATTTTGTAGCGACAAGAAGAAAACTTCACTTGCAAGCAACGGAAAGTTAACTTTTTCAGATCGCGGCACGCAGTTTGGGGCGAGTCTTCAATGCCTTTAAGTAAAATGACATTTCGCGTAAGTAGAATTCGATTGTACTTTAAAAGTGAAATTGGACAAGATTTGTCTCAATTTTACTTAAGAATGCAATTAGACTTAATACAATTCAATTCCAAAAAATTACATAGCTGGTGGTTTTTCGACATCGTCTAATCCGTTCAAATAATTATGTTACAGTGAATCTTTCCATTGACTTCAGCACTAACACTACGCCGATATGACACTCTGTCATATATCTGTTATTATCAAAATGCCAACAAATTATGTAGTAGGAGGTTGCACACTACTGAAACCCAAAATTTAAGTTTCTTTGCGTTTCCTATAGTCATCAAACCGACGAAATACGTCGCAGGCTTTGGATTAATTTTGTAGGGGGTTTCCCGCCGTCTGCATACGAATATATGTTCAGCGCACTTCGAAACAAACACGTATAGGAATGGAACGCCAAAATATGGCACACCGAAAGGGCAATGTATTCTGTTGTTTACTTCTATGCTGTCTTTTATCATGTCGTTGTCTCTTTTGATGATTTTGTCTCCTTTAAATGTTGTGGTCTCCTTTGATGTTGTTGTCTCCTTTGATGTTGTTGTCTCCTTTGATGTTGTTGTCTCCTTTGATCTGGCGGCGCTGTTCACTTTTACGACGTCAAAATAAGTATAAAAATTTAAAGAATTTAGTGCTTTCAGAACTAGCCAAAATGTGCGAGATATATACCGACTAGCCCATCTTGTAAGGCAAGGTTATACCAGGGAGTTGTTATGGAACAACTCCCTGGTTATACGAACAAAATGAAAGCAGAAATGATTGAAATCTCTGTAATATCGGTGAACGAAAGTCTTTCAACCTAAAAAAAAAGAGATATATGTGGTCAATTTACAGGTACGGACCTATCCTAACGTTACGTATATAATATATAGCCTTAGTTAGTATAACCATAGTATTATTTAGTATATTATTGTTAATATTAATATTAGTTTAGGTGCAACTGCAAGGAATGTGAGACATAGTGGGTTTTGCTATCCCATTACTGTTCATGCCTCATGAGTCATTGTAGTGATTGGGGAGGGGTCTAAAAATGATAACAGTAACATTAAGCCTAAGTTGCTTTTTTCAAGCACGGACCTTGTATAAATTATGAAGGTCAGCAGCATTTAGGCTCTTATTTCTATAAGCAGTTGGCTAGGCCTCAACTGGACTGGAATAGTACAGTAGCCTTGTAGGCATATGCTATGATTTGAAGGCTTGTACCCCATATATTGCCAAGGATCAGGAATTAGGCCTACTTGAGAAGGTCCAGAGGAGCTTGAGCAACTAATTGAGTAGATCCTTAAAGGTAGTCTGTATAGGCCCCAAATTATAGCACGCTGTAATTGTTAGCAGTTTTCAAAAAGTACTTTCCTGGAGGTCTTTACTCTCCAAATTGTTTTCAGACATTTTACGGAACCCACAAGGACTAGGGTTGACCATATTTGAATATCTAGCATATTTGGGGCCAATACAGCATACCTTTAAATAGCGTTCCGTATCATAGGAGGCATGCTGCTGTGCTTTGTTTTATTTTTTATTTCATTTATGTCTTCTATACATTCTTACAATACAAATGTAGAATGGTATAAACAGTTTACAAGGGTTTCACGATTTGACAAACACCACAATGACTCATGAGGCATGATCAGCAATAGAATGGCAAAGCCCACTGTGGCTCACATTCCTTGCAGTTGCACCTAAACTAATATTAATATCAATAATAATATACTTAATAATAATATGGTTATACCAGGGAGTTGTTATATAACAACTCCCTGGTTATACTAATTAAGGCTTTATATTATATACCTAACGTTAGGCTAGTAACTTGAAAACATATATTTAATTTCTTAGGTTGATAAACTTTCGTTCACCGATTTAACTGAGATTTCCATCATTTCTGCTTTCATTTTGTTCGTATAACCTTGCCCTACAAGATGGGCTAGTCGGTCACTCTCGGACATTTTGGTTAGTTCTGAAAGCACTAAATTCTTGAATTTGTGTACGTATTTTGACGTCATAAAGTGAACAGCGCCGCCAGCATCACAGGAGACAACATCAAACGTGACAACAGCATCAAAGGAGACAACAACATCGAAGGAGACAACAACATTATAACAGACAGCATAGAAGTAAACAACATAATACATGCCCTTTTGGCGTTCCATAGTACACTGCTACACAATAGGCCCCTACGTGATCGACATTTTTCACAAGGCAGGCATTTTTATTGGCACGGTATGTATACTGGCCCAGTGGCGTAGGAAGGTACTTTTGAGTGGGGGGGGGCTGAAGACTGATGGCCGGCCTGGGGGAGGGGTCTATTTTTTTTGCATTTCCAGGTGGCCTCAGATGCAATTTGGTGCAATATAGCACACTTCAACACCCACTCCATTTTGTAAATAATTTTGCATTTTCACCTGGCCTTAGATGCAATTTGGTGCTCCAAATGAGATTTTTTTCTCATTTGGAAATGAAAAAGGGGTTTTCTGACTTGCGGAGCGGGGGGGGGCGGAATGATACTTCCGCCCCTCCATACTGGGGGCTGGCGCCCCCCAGCCCCCCCCCCGGTTTCTACGCCCTTGTAAAAGCAACTAATCTTACGAAATATGACCAGACGTTGAGGCAGTTTTTAAACCATAATTTAATTTTAATTAAAGAATTGCTACCCAAAATTAAATAACAAATGTGTGAACAATTCTAACAACTATTTACTTCTCTTGTAACTGCATGTTTATTGGAAGAGTTAAGTTAATAAAACGTTCACTTTCTTACGAGATGTACGTGGAAAGTCCATTATTATTGTTTCGCGTTCGCAGTACACTCCGCACAAGGACGTCACACGGTGACCTGTAGGTTCATGCGCTTTTTCGCATCACATTTCTGATCAGTGAGAATCTGATAAATTTGACATCAAATTTCTCTAAATTACTGTCTCTTTCGACTAAACGGGAACAACAGTATTGTTTGTGTACTAAAATACTTTGGTTTCAACCAAGCAAAAGAATTTGTTTCGCCTCTATCTATGCATTTTAAGTGAAATACAAGTTCACTTAAGTGGAGCCGTCGCTGTGTGGCTTGCACTTGCAAAATGAGCACCCACAATGCAAATTCTGTGGAAGAAAGGTCCTAAACCCCTGTCGACTCTCCCACACCAAGCTTCTTCTACCCTGCCTACTACACCCTTTGTCTTTTCCCCACGGCACTTACCTTGTTTCCTGCGTGGGCAGCCATGTCTTGGTTAATACTGTTTTCTCTTAAACAGGAGAGGCTAAGATCGCGGTGTTCGCTTCTGTAAGTCTACCGTCGTTCTGCTTTCCATGCTCACCAAGCAAACAGTTTTACTGATGCCGGAGCTCTCGAGAAAAAAAAGAAGCAATTTTTAAACATCCGGACCTTCCCCAAAACATTTCAGTTGCAGACTACACAAGCTAAGGATAGAATATAAACTTCCCCGGACCATCACTTATGTTAGCGACAAAGAAACCGAAAACAACTAGCGTTACCTAATTCGTTAACTTTAGTCAAGCAAAATCATCCCAGGGCTGATGATATTACGTTCCACACATTCCTCCCGGGGTGTCGGAGGGTTTAACTCTACATGAGTCAAATAATAAATACGGTTGCAAAATTTAGCACCATTTTACATGTAAATACTCTTGATTATTCAAAAAGGGACTCCTCCCCCAACATGATGTTAACTAAAACTGTCTACATCTCCAGTAAACGAACCACCCTTTAGACCAGGGTTTCCCTAACTTTATCCCCCCACCCACGAACCCCCTGTGGATGTCAGAGTGGTCCACGAACCCCCAACTTTTTCGAGACACGATCTGAGTCATTATTATACAATAATACGCATAACGGTGCTTTGTAAAAGATCAAGTTCATAGTGTAATAATGTCATTAAAAATGCACGGTACGGTACTACTATGGCAACATATGCTTATGGAACGCGAAAAGTGTTTGTCGATAGGTACGGTACGAGTTTTGTACATTATTAAGTTATATGATATATCAGATTTTGGTTCAACAAAAAGTACTCTAGTTTTGACCTTCAGAAACGTCTCACGAACCCCAGGGATGGACTCACGCAACCCCTGGGGGTTCATGCACCCCAGTTAGGGAACCCCTGCTACAGACAATCCTTTAGGCTAGGGGTTTGCAACTGAAGCCAAGTGAAACATTCGGGAGAGTGGAATTTACAACACAACTCAACGTGCCGCTTTTAAACTCGGACTTTTCCCAGCTGCGACATCAACATTCTGAAATATTAGCGAGACATGCTCCGTGCCCGTCTGTTCCACTTATGCTAAACAGTTAAGGTCGGGGAAATAAGAGATATCGTCTCACGAATATGGTGCGCCTAGTGTGCCGTATCCTGAAATCGACGTATATATATCAAATTGAATTGGAAAAAAAGTTTCAATTAGCAAAAAAAATTCTCGTGCTCTCACTGGGCGATCAATGTCACATGACATTTTCTTGTACTCTGACTGGACGAAATCAACAAGACGAACAAAATTGTTGTGAAAAAAAGTGCCTCTTTGTTATTGTATAAGTTCCAAGTTGGTTGTGAAAATTAGCAAGATGTGATTAGAAAGTGCCCTTCAGGAACAACATTGCAATAATTATTTTGTTGAAAGCTTTCAGGCACTGGTATTAATTCGAATATAAACACGTTTTAATTCGATATGACAATTAATTCGAATACATATGAGGATTAATTCGGATATATACACGTATTAATTCGAAAATATACACGTATTAATTCATGCTGTTGTCTAGACCAAGTACGTTTGGGCCGAGGTGTACGTCAATAGATACTAGCTTTGCAAAGGCTCACTTGTTGCACTGGCGAGGCTACAATGTGGATGAAAGCTATAAGACATGCCAGTTATTGTCTGATTTAGTACGCGCATATGTTCGAATTAATACGCATATATATTCGTATTAATAAGAGGATATATTATGCGGTGTTTGTCCCATATGGCTGGCCATAGACTTTAGGCAGAAGGTTAGATTGATATGTCATGGTCAAATTGGAGCATGGAAAAAGGGGAGTGCTAGCTACGTGTCTATACCTTTTCACCGATTTTCAAGATATTGTGCAGTAAATGTTAACTTCCTGAAAAGCTCCTTTCAGGTGAAATTTATGATGACCTCAGTCCTAAACGTTAATGTGGATATGTTATTTTATAGTACATTCTAATAACTCGAGCAAAACATGTTCTTCTAAGGAGAATGCGCATGAACTTACAATAGTGTATAATATACTATTGCTCTCACTCAGGCCAGTTCGAAACATGAGGAGCAAAGGTAGTTCGTCATTTTCATCACGACAAATTTTTGTATGTATAAATGTGCGTTAGACCATGGAATTCCCCTTGCGGCATTACCCCATGGAAAACTCCTCACTCGAAACACGATTCTTAGAATCAAGGCACATCGGCCACTCACTTTACGCATTTGCGGCATACTCGTACATGGAGTCAAGTTAGTCTAGACATGTCGGAATTTCCCTGAATGTCATAGGATATACGACACAAGAGAAAACGCGCGGACGATGTTATGACGTTTGCAGCTATAAATAGCCAAGCGGAGTTAAAGTTATCCAAGGAAGAGACTAGAGTGAAAGCTGGCCTCAGTGACGTCGCCAGACATTTCAATCTTGGGGGCAAAGGGAGGGCACAGCACTTAATTGAGGGAGGAGGGGGGGTGGGTACAACATGTATTTGTGAATGCCATCCTGGGGAGGGTTCTAATGGGAGGGGGTAAAACAATTATTAATTAAGGGTCCTTTGATGTAATCTGGTGCAACTTTATGTAACTTTATGTTCAAGATTTTTCGGGCTTAATCTGTTCGATATTTATGTTTTTAATTGAGGAGGATTAAAAAAGTTATACAAACTATGAAAATTAACCCGTTTGCTTTGATAATGTTTTAAATAACAGTGTTGAAATTGAATTCATGCAGGGTGCTAGTGAAATTTAAGCACTAGTGGTTTCCGCCGGGCCGCGATTTTTTTTTTCCCAAACAGGTTTGCAAGTGTGCGTAAATAGTCGTTCATGATTGGTCGGAAAAGTTACGTTATCACGATAGAAACCTTCACTTCGAGGTTCTGCATCCATTTGTTGCAACGAAGATATACCCGTTCAAAATTACCCCTAGCTTTTCGTACATATATTTAGATATGTTTGGAATTGGTTTAGACATATTTAGCACACTAGTATTGTATGATATACTTTGATCGAAGTTTTCTGTGAAGGCATTAATCGATAACATCGCACAGTGAAAGTTTCGTACAGGGTACATCACACTTGCGTTGTAGGCCTATATGTATTATAACTCTGTACACAGTACAGTGACGGAAATATATCATACTATAAACTATACTGTTTTGCGTATATTCACTCAAGACTCGTGAACTCGCGTCGTGAAGTTGCTTTTAGTGTAAGCCTACCCATTCCACGAAACGAATTCTGATTTCAATAGAACGGCTCACGAATCGTGGATAACGTAAACATGAACCAAATAGAATGTAGCGTATGTATCATAAGTGAGGTCAACATGTAATCCAAGCATTAAAAGTAAAGTTAGGGCGTTTGAAGGGAAACCCCTTAACTAGACTCAATCAAGTGTCAGTGTGTAACTCAGTATATGTCTTCGAACTTCCAAGCGATGGTTATTATTGATGCTGACGTCACGAGCAATCTGATTGGCTGAAAACTCCGTAATTGCAAACCTGTTTGGGAAAAAAAATTCGCCGCCGGGCCTCTGTGACCTTGTTAGTGAGAAAACAACATGGTGATTGTGATGGTCGATGGAAACATGGAGTTGTTTCCATAACAACTCCCTGGTGGAAATAAGTTTTACTGATGAACAAAAACGTTTCGTCATTTCGTCAAAAAGTTTTTGTTTGAGTATATTTTTTTAACACTCCAAATCGTCCTAGGGGGGGGGCGCCTCGGGGGTCCACGATTTTTTGTTGGGAGGCCACCCCTTGGCGACGCCACTGGCTGGCCAGGCTGTGTGGAATGGTTCACAACATAAACAGGGAGTAGCGATGCCCTTACAACTCCGTGGGATAAATGTGTATTTACCTAGACTATAATTGTTAACCGTTAAAGAGGTTATGAAATGAAAAATGTTCTTGTCTTAGAATGGTTTATCTACATTACTACAACACCATCTATGCACAACTTTCCGTAAATACGGTTTCAAACGCCAGAAATTCGCTGTCAAAGTATTCCCCAGAGACCTCTCGAGCTGCCACTCGTAAAAAAAAGCAAAGCTGCCCACCGCGGTTCATCTGCCGTCATCGAAGGAACCATTTCAGCCAAAGCCGACTCCCCGCTGTTTACCGATACGGCGATACACAGTTTACTACATGTAACCACAACACTCTTCT